>RJWM01002730.1:0-123879 GCA_004363535.1 Dasyprocta punctata
TTAGTTTTTAGAGGTAAAAAGGAGAATCAGACAACTTTAATATTTTCTCCCCCCGAAAACAACTCACAGAACTGCTGCTGGATGTCAACGCTTCATGATTTTCTTTATTGGTGCTGGCTTTTGGAGAACTGGGAGGAGTCCGAGAAGTACATACTAGATGAACCATATGATATTCATCTTGCTAAAATTAAAGAAGATTACATTTAAAAGGTTGTACTAGGAAATGTACAATTCAAAATGTCCAAAGTCGAAATACTAAACTCAAAACTTAAGTTCCTTTTTAGGCTAGTCATTTTATTAGTAACAAATTGTCATTATTTGAAGCTGAGTACACCATTTTAATATTTGGGTGCCTTTTAAATTGAATATTTTCTCTTCATGCTTGGAAAGTGGCCAAAATACTGAGTAACTACTCAGTAACTAACATTTAAAAATATTTCTTTGCATATCAAGAAGTCTTGAAGCAAACAATACTGTACAGTTGTGTCAATATAATCTATTATTTGAATATAAAACATATTGTACCTTACTTTCAGAACTATGAAAGTCACCTTGAAGCTTAGGTCCACAAACTATGAATAGTAAGCGTCAGTACTGATAAAAGAAATCCAAGTAACTTCATAGGACTCTCATTTCTTCAATTTTAGCAAGGTGAAGTGCAGCCTTTTACTGTTTTAAGTCAAAAAATTTTTGTCTATAACATTTATACAGAAATATAAAGCATATGTGTGTACTACATTCTGTAAATATTTCGTGTTTCCAAAAATCTACAACCATGGTTGAAGGAAAATAATGTAAATTATGATAAAGGCTAGCACTTTAAGCTCAGTGAGATCATGCATATATTTATACTTAAACGCAAAACAAAGAAGATGGAGAAATAAAAGCAAATAAAGAAGAATTGAGAAAAATGATGGATCAGTGCTAAAAAAAAAAAAGAGAGGAGGAAGAACAAGAAGTGAGTGACAAACAAAAGAGGGCAGGAAGAAAAGATGCCCAGTGGTGAGAAAGGAAGCAAAGGTACTAGAAACTAAGACCTGATTATCAGCTGCCTACCATCAACCTAGAATTATGCATAATTCTTAGGTGAATCCAAGAAAGCTAAGGTCAGCACCGTCCTTAGAGGTTCATGATATGAAGAGATCAGACTAGTGGATTAGAGCACGACAAGAGAAATACAGAAAGCAGTGTTTTACATAAAGCTGAGAGGCACCAACTACACTTGCTTTAGGCATTTTGAGAAAGAAGTTAATGGGGTAAGAATGCTGCGGAAAAGCTGCACAGAGACAACACAGCAGGAGAGAAGCTGAGCAGGGCAGGCTGAATCTGCTGATTTACAATATCCTCTTAGCTCCTGAGTACAGAATAATAAAAAACATCCAACTATAAGATGTTCACATTCACAAACGTACATATTTCCAAAAGGTCACACTAATCACAAGTAACTCACAGCATTTACTGACTCTATAAAACATTTTACACCTAAGCAGCTAAAGTTAATGGCAGCATTAAAAGGTACAAAAACAGCTCAAAGTTCTATTTGGAATGTAAATATGCTGCCCAAAATGTATGACATAGGAACACAGCAGTTCTTTCAGCAGTTTTTATTTTGTCATCTTGTCTGAACTCATTTCTAACACTGAAAGCCTTTGAAAAAGTATTCACTTGCAGGTTCAAGCTGCCCTTGAGATAAAATAATAAATGCATCTCTATTTTCAAAGAACAGAAAACAGAATGTAACAATGGGAGAAAAAAACATACAGAACATGGGGGTCTTTAGGACTATTTAGGGCCTTTAGGACTTCCCAGCAGGACTATAATGGTGGAGACTTGTCATTACACATTTGTCAAAACCCACGGGATGACCACCACCAAGAGCGGGCCCTGACATAAACTACAGTCGTGGAGGGATAAGGTGGCAGCACAGGTTCACAATCACAGCACGTGTGCCACTCCGGTGCAGACCTCAGTAGTGAGGCAAGCTGTGCACGTTTGGTGTCAAGGAGCACAGGAGGAATCTCTGGACTTCTCATTCAATTTTGCTCAAAATTTAAACTGCTCTAAAAAATAAAGTCTATTGTAAAAAGAGAAATCCTACTACTTTTGAGGGGGTACATATTAAACACTTCAGCTATATGAAAACATAATTAAAATGACAGAAGTCATACTGACAAAGCTAAAATGTCAACTATCTACACAGAAGGAATACAGTAGAACAAGATTTTTTTCAGCTTTCCACAGATGATCATAAATATACAGAATTAAAAATAGATCTTCTAAATTATATCAGTAATATCAAGAACAATATTGAGTCAACTCAAAAATTATATGCAAAACATAAAGCTATTCAAGTCTTCTATATTCAAAAACAAAATACAACATTCCAAGTGCCGAAAAGCCCTGAAAATATAAATTTTACAAATGAATATGAGCCAAAAGCTGCCATTAAAATAATTAACATTCAAGTTGATTGTCAAACGTTCTATGTTGAAATATATTTTAGCTCTGGACATCAAAAAGCTTGCTAACTAGTACACCAGTTCAACTGCATTCTATTTCTTGTCCTAAAATTAACTCCCAATGCAAGCAATTTGCATTAAAACATCATGACGTTTGGAAGAAAGATTTAGAGGAAAGATTGTTTGTCAATCTTTCACCACTACCTGGACATTCTACTTTATACTACTTTAAAGTCAACAGTGTTTTCCTACAAAAGATAATAAATATCTGGATACGAATATATAATCCTATTTCAGATTCAGCTATCAGATAAATATGCAACTGCTACCTGAATTAATCAGAAATGTATCAGGCCATTCACTTTCTAACTTATTTTTACCTGCAATGCCACCCAAAAGAGTTGACCTTAAATAGAACTGGACTAGCTGGATAAAACTTCAGAAACACATCTCCTCACACATTCTGACTGCGTATTTGGTTTCGGAAAGTGGAAGAAAAGCTTACTTTTCTGAGAATGTCTTTCAGCTGCAGATGATCGGGAAGCAGTCTGCCCGAATACACCAATCTCTGATCCTTCGTCAACTGAGAAATGGGATAAAGAAAAGAATTCAAGTTCTCTAATTATACAAATTTAAAGTTGGAAAAAACACAACTCCTTTTAGGGGCAAAGAAGCAGAAAACTGACAAAGTTTAAGAATGTTTGTTTTTCAAAGTACCACTTAAGATATTTAAGACCTCAGCAAATGACAGCATATCTATAATAAAACACAGGTAATTACCATATTTTAAAAAGTTGGCAAAATGGTAAATTAGAAATTTGTCTTTTCAGTTGTAATGCAATGCCTGTATGACTAGCATTAAAACTCTCAACATCAGGCAAATGAAAACATGGTTGGCCTTTTATTTCTAATCACAGTATAAAATTTTAAAATCATCAGTTAGTTTGTATTGTCAGTATTTTTAATCTGAAATATACACATAAGATTCATTTTCTTCTTATGAATAATTCAGAACAATATATTGGTTTCAATTCTAGAGCTATCTGAATTCAGTTATAACTTTAGGTAAATATTCTAGCTTTTATTGTTCCTGCCACTCTCACAAATACCTTGACACATTTTCAAAAGCATGAGTCTAAAGAAAAAGCAAGCCTGGGGAGGTGGTGCATGCCTATAATCCCAGCACTCAGGAGGCTGAGGCAGGAGGATCATTGTGAGTTAAAGATCAGCTTGAACTACATAGCAAGACCCTGTCTCAAAAAAACAAAACAAAACAAAATTCAACCCAAGTGTAGAGATTCAGTTGCCATCTCTATATGCAACTCAAAATACAAAAACATGTTCTAGTTAGCTGTCATATCTCATACTTGATAAAATCTGCCCATGTTCACTGTTAGCATTACGTAGAACTAAAGCATTATATTAGTACCTGTGAGGCTCACATGCAGTACCAAGTGGGCTACGCACCGCTGTGAGCTACTCCATGCTGTACCAAAGAGTAGCTTTTCAGCTGTGCCTTGCCCTGAGTGACTCCATTTTGTGTACCAGCCTGCTCCATTTTGTGTGCAAAAGCTTTCACAGGCTAACCTGGTAACTCCCTGTGCAAATAAATAATCACCAGAAAGTTGGACAAACTTAGGGAAAAAAAAAAAAAAAAGAACTTCCAGCTACACAGCAGTCAGAAGGCATAAACTAATAAGCCTATCTCCATAATATAAAATTTGCTTGTCAAACACATCAGAACAACCAACAGCACACCCTCTCACTGGACCTTATCAGAGGATGGGACTCAGCACTGGGGACTGGCAGTGCCACACTGACCTGTCACTTCATCAGACCACCTGGGGAATGTGTCATGAGGTCAGCAGGCCATGAACTCCAGTTCTCTGCACCACAGCTTCTGCTCAGCTCCATCTCCCTGCTCCTCGCAGCCCATGCCAACCGTCTGCTGTCCAGACTCAGGCTCTGACCAACTGCGCTCCAACAGCCCTGGGCCTCCTCAGAGCAGCTCACCCAGTCAGCAGGCTGAGCTGGCCATCTGGTAACGTCCCGCATCGCTGCAGGCTCCCAGCCTTGGCATCAGTTCTTCTCTTCAAGTCTCACAGCCACCGTTAACCCTGTCCTCACCGTTCTGTAACTTGTGTATTACTGTGTGAAGTAGAATGTGTGACTTGAGTGTTATAGATATTAGCAATTAAGACTGGAATAAAAGAATTTGCAATTGCCTGGCTCACTGGCTATCAAGTGAACCTTCAGTCCCCAGCCTGACAAGGCTGAAGAAATTGATGTAGCTTGTGAATTTACGGATAACACACAAAAAAAGATACAAATGTACCTGGTCTACAAGTGACATTGCTCACTCACAACACAAATATTCCTTGAATTCTACTAAAATAATTCAATATTAGCTATATCAACTGTTAAACTGAAAACCTAAATTCAACTATAAAAGTCACAACTATAAAAACTTTTAAACAGATAATATATACAATATGGTTACTACAAAACGGTCATGTATTAATAATAGCCACAATACAAATTGTCATACTAAAATCTGTGGTTTAGGCATCCTTATACCCAAAGACCAAGGGAAAGGTTATCCTTCTATAATACTTAACTGTTAGGCATAATCTAGCTTCTCCTGGAAGCAATTTGAGTGTACCACTCCTAGAATATATAAGTACAAATTCTTACTATAAGCAACCAAATACAACATAGGAGTTTAAAATAAATATTACAAGTCTTAAAACTTCAATCAATACATATAATACTGAGAGGCATTGTGATGCTATAAAATATACACTTTGTCTTCATTTCATTTCCTGCTGCGTGGCCCCTAAAATCCTTGGAATCTCAGCAAAGAGGTTCTTAAAGGGTAGCACACCCAGAGAGGATTTTGAAGCTCTATGCCACCCATTCTTCCATTCCTTATCTCTTCCATGTGGTTGTCCATCTGAATCCTTTGTAATGTCCTTTACAGTCAAAGGGTAAATGTAAGTGTCCCCCCTAGTTCTGGGCACTGCTCTAGCAAATTAATCAAACCCAAGGAGGCAGTTTCTGGAAACCAATTTATAGTGGCTGGGCAGAGGCACGGCCACAGCCAGTGCTTCACCAGCTTCTGAGGTGGAGGCATCTCTTAGAATGAGCCCTCAACCTGTGGGATCTCCAGGTATGGTCAGAATTGAACTGAATAGAGGACACCAGCTTCTGTCTGCAGGACAATCATCTGTAGTTTCTTGCTTTCTGGTGGCAAGAAGTCCCTCAGATTGGTGACCAGCAGTCAGAGAAGTATTCTGCATGGAGTGTTGTGATAGTACGAGAAATTGAGGGTTTCTCTTCTCTGTATCTTTACAGTCAATGAATTGTAAACTATATAAACATAAGTTAAATATTAAGACAATAATGAACAATTTAACCTCTGGCCAAAATGAACTATTAATGTTTTACTAATTCCTATAACGTAATTATTACTTCCACTAGAACCTCAAGAAGTATCCTGAGTATTATAAACTATCATTTTCCAGCAGACCAAACATTTAACTCAGACATTCTATGTCATGTCACCACTCTACATAAAAGACATAAGCATTTTTTAAGAATTTTTAATTTTTATTTTACTACAGAAATTCTCAAATATGACACACAGTGAAGCAAATAAAATGAACTCCCAGGTACCATCTTCAAAGATTTTCAAGGACCCAGGTCTAACAGCTGCCAGCATTCTGCTACTCTTGTTTCATGTTTCCTCATTCCTTTCCTTCTCTCTCCCCTCTCCCTCCACCTGTCCCCTCCTCTCAGAGTCGAGAATATTTTAATACCATGCATCCCCTTTTTCTATCTGTAAAGACTGAGTATATATCTGGAGTAGTTTTTTTTTTAATAGCCACAATGTTATGGCATACAACAAAAGAATAATTCCTTGCTACAGAACATCCAGTGCAGATCAACTTTCTCCACTTGCTCAAAAAAATTGTAGAGACTATTTGTCTGAATCACGATTCAAACAAGGTTCACACACAAAATTGGATTATTATCTCTACTTTCTTCGAACTTTTCCCATTAATCACGAAAGAAGTCATACTGTTTGCCTTACAGAATTTCCAGGTTAGAGCTGGCTGTACCCTCCTGGTACTCCACACTGCAGGAGTTACATGGAGAGGGCTGATTACACTGGTTCCTTTTTCTGTGCCAAGGGAATCTTGTAACGGTGTTATGTACTCCCTGTTCCATTATCGGTACACACGGGCTGCATGATCAACTTTTAGAAATGTTGAGAGTGATCAGGAGGTCCACGCTCTGTCAGCCTGACTCACCCTTCAAAAAGCTCCCATCAACTTTATGAATTACCTACATTCAACTATCTGGGTCTGTTATTTTACTGGGGTAGAAAACTGTTATTTTCTAATTCTACAATTCCTTCTGTATTTATTAGAAATAATTCTTCTAAAAGAACTTACCTCACCAACCATTTGGTTACCCAGCCTGGAAAAGAAAAGCAGCAAAGACGCACAACTCCTTCTCTTTATCAGTTTTCAGAGTGACGAAGCATGCAACCTCCAGAAGTGACCACTGACTGAGGCTTTGGAGATTTTGTTTTTGTTTTTGAAGCATCAATATCCGCTTGTAAAATCCTATGTTTTTCAATGTACTAACATGTGCCATCTTTGGCCAGGAGAAATACTGTCAAATTGACGCCACTGTCATCTTGACAGAACCTGTGTCTACTCTAACTGCCTCCTTGCTTTCAGACACAAAATGATGCCCCACGTTCCTCCTCCACACTTCCAGACCCAGACCCAGCGTCAGCCACTGCTCCAGGAGCCTGGGTTCTTTCTAATGGGACACGTTAGCTGCAGGCCAAAATCAGAGACTTAGGAGTGCTTGTTTTTCCTTACTCCTAGGGTTCTTCAAGGAGCAAAGCTAGAAAATAAGTATTTTTTTAAAAAAAGAAAGTTAAATTTCAATTTCATACTAATATTTCCCATTTACATCATTTTTACTTTATATATACATATATATATATCTTCTCTCATCCTGAACACATTCTTATCAATGACATTAACGAACTTTCCATTAACAAATGCACTTACTAGTTCTAGCCTACCCTATATAATCTTAAAATAATAAGGCTGTTATTAACAACCCTAAATGAAATGTACGGTTTCTTATAGCTTTTTTCTGTCCTTAGGATATAAGCCACTGGGGATACTCATCAAAATACTTTGCTTCAAAGTAACTTGAAAGAATTCTTCTTACAGCTATATCACATCCTGATATTGCTAAATTCTTATGTTTCCATTTAGGATATTTTTCCTATTTATCTTTGGGTTTTCTAAAGGTATATGTAACATGCATGGAATGGTAAAAACTTTAGAGCAAAGAGGCTCAGTGTCTGCCCCTGTCCCTCTGTCCAGTAGTTCTGGGTCACCCTTCCATTATTTCACCTTCACAACACAACATCTGGATACGCACGCTCATCGCTTCTTCCTTTGACATAAAAGTGCACTATGCTCACTTTCTTGTGCCTTGTTTTCTCTGGAGGCCACACCTCAGCAGTACAGAGATGTCGTCCCCATTCTTTTTGACAGAGGATCCATTACACAGAAGTACAACTGATTAATGTGTATTCCTGTGTTTCCTGGCTTTTGTTATTACAAGTGTATTACATTTTCCTATTTATCTCTACATACCCATCAAACTGTTCTCCAAGATCACTAGTGACACTGATGAAAGCAATCTTGGAGTGGCAGGAAAACCTAAATGGGATGGATTCAAGAGAAAAGGAGAAGCTGGGCATGGTGATACAGGCCTAAAATCCAAGCACCTACAAGGCTGATGCAGGAGGATCTCAACTTCAAGGCTAGCCTAGTAAGACCTTGTCTGAAAAAAACTTAAAAACATCCAGGCATGGTGGTTCATGGCAGTAATCCCAGCACTCAGAAGCTAAGGCAGGAGGAGCACCATGAGTTTGAGGCCAGCCTGGGCTACATAAGTGAGTTCAAGGTCGGCCTGCACTACATAGTGAGACTCTGTCTTTAAAAAAAAAAAAAAAAAAAAAGGGAGAGAGAGAGAGAGGGAGAGAGAGAATAGTTAGAAATAATAAATATATTCACTTAAAAGGAGTTTTGCATTAACAGAAAGGAAAGAAATAAGACAATAGCTAGAAGGGAAGTGGGACCAAGAAAAGGCCTGGTATTGCTTCATTTTCCTGTGGTTTGGGGTTTCTTAAGAAGAAACAACATGTTTCCATGCCAATAGGAATAATCTAGTAGAAAGGAAAAAACTGATGAGGCAGGAGAGAAAGAGGGAGAATTTCAAGAGCAAACTCAAGTCTCTAGTAAGAGACAGGTTTACTAAGCCTGTACGAGACCCCACAACCACAACACTGGCTCGGTTTTCTTGTCTGTAAAATCACAGCAACTATAGTATCTATTTCACAACACAAACGCACACTAACCTTTCAAAGAGTGCACAGTGCTAGTGAGCACAGAGTACTACTTTCTAGAGTCTACAGCCCACAGTTTCAGGATCATCTAATGAGACGGTGTGAAAGTACTGAGAAGTTCCATGTCTGACCACAAACTGGATTTGTTCACTGTGCCTATGAACATGATTAGAAACTATGAAAATAGATTTTTGTGAAAGCTATAATGGTTATCACTCTCTAGTGGCCAAAAAAGAAAAATTCAATCCATATTAGAACTTCCAAAACGCTGCTTTAAATGACATTTGTAAATAACAAAAGGAAAGCTTTTAATGAATTTTATCTTCTCTATACAGAGAGAAAAAAAATTTCATGCTGATTAAAAAAAAAAAAAGCACATGTCCAAAACATAGTGACAGAATGCAGTGTTGGTAATAACTACTTCTAAGTGTAAGAAATCTACTATTATATGCTTTCTATGTAGATAATCTCTATTTTCCTATTAAGCTGTAATAGTAATGGAATTAATCAGATATTTTATAAGTAATAACTTCAAACAAGATTAAAAATGTGCTAGAAAATTCAGTATTGGAGACCACTGATAAATACAAATAAAGTATACTGGCAAACCAATTTAAAACACTTACTCTCCTAATTCATTAGTATGTAGGTTTAAGACCAGTTTTTTCCAGAAACAACAGTTAACTGTCAAATAAAGACTTTATAGACTCTAGAAACCAAACCCTAAAAAATTTACAAGTTAACACACTAAGGAAAATTATTTTAAAACAACAGTACTGAAGTCACATGATAGTAGCTATAAAGTAACCATCCAAATTATCAATTTTTATATCAAAAATAAAAACTAAAGATTAAAGATTGTGCGAATTGCCAGTGCCAAAACTATGGGTTTCAGTTTGAAAACATGAGTAACAAATTTAAGAGCTAGCACATATCCGAATCCCCAGATCCTCTTAGAGCTTACACCTACAGAACAGAAAGGGTGGCAACGGCTCAGTCCTCCGCAGAGGAGAGACAAACACAACAGCACCCAGCAAAGGCTGTGCCATCTGCAAGGAGAAGGATGGCACCACGGCCCTCTCCCTGTGCACCTCTGGACAGAGGCTGAAGTAAAGGATAAGCGTTAGGAAGCCAGGCGCAGTGACACCTGCCTACAATCCCAGCACTCTGGAGGGCTGAGGCAGGATGATTACAAGTTTAAGTACATTCTGGGCAACCTGGCAAGAACCTACCTCAAAAAATAAAAAGGGCTGAGGATGACACTCAGTGTGAAGGCCCTGGGTCCAATCCTCAGTACTAAAAAATTAAAAATAAACAAAATAGGAGGCCCCTGTACATTTCATTCATATCACTACAGGATCTTTTGCTAAATTTTCTGTCCAATTCTAAAAACTAGGTTTCTTCATACAAGCTACAAATGTGTATCTTTATCCAAGTCTTCTCTTGACCTCTCAGGCCCAGACCCATTTATCCAAATAATGTAACACAATACCTTTGGACATCTTAATGGACTGCTCAACCCAGGTAGGGCACACTCTTGCAGTCCCAGCATCTAAGGCAAGAGGATGGCATATTCAAGAGTAACCTGGACTACACGGTGAGAACCTGTCTCAAAACAATAGATAGGTAGATAGACAGACACATACACACAACATACATACCTACATATGTAGTCAAAGCCAAAGCATTTACAATTAACCTCCAATTCCTCAAATTTTTCTCCTATTTCTCTCCTACCCTAAAATGATCTGCCACCAGTTGTTTAAGCAGAAAACCTGGGTACAATCTTCAATTCTTGCTCTCATCTTGCCTCCCATGTCTAACTAGCAGCAAGTCCTATAGAATATTTCCATAAATCTGTGTCAGTCTAGCTTCTTTTTTCCATCTCCACTGCCCAGAGCACTTCTTGCCTGGCTCTCTGCAACAGCCTCTTGTTTCCTTGCTTCCATTCTAAAGTCAATAACTGGATAATTTTTTTAAAACACAAAATCAATCTTATCACTCTCATGGATTCCTACTATACTGGATTTAATTCTGATTTCTTAACCATGGCAGACCTGTACCCTGCTCTCTCCAACCTCCTCTGATAGTATTCTTGCCTCCTCACTCTCTAGCCAAACTAGTGGTCACTCAGACCCCAAGTTCTTTCCAAACTCAGACACCCCATTTGCAGTACTCTTTCAGCTCTTCCACAGCTGACTCTTAATCATCCTTTAGATCTGAAGTTTAAAATGATCTCTTCAGCCAGGTCTTCCCTGACTTACAAATTTAGTACATTATTCTCTTTCACATACTCTGTTTATGCCCTTCCTAACACAAACCACAATCTGTAATTATGTTCACATCTGTGTCCCTAAATGGAATGTAAGTACCAAGAACAAAAGGACCCAAGTCCCTCTTGTTCATTACTATATTCCCGGAGCCCTGCATTGTGCCTGACAAAGTAAATGCCAAATGCACATGTGTCAAAAAGAGGTGTTATGGGGGGATATGATAGCACACACCTATAATCTCAGCACTCTGGAAGGCTGAAGCAAAAGGATCACAAGTTCAAGCCCAGCCTGGGCAACTTAGTGGCTTTGCAAGACCATGTCTCAAAAAATTAACAAAGGGATGGGTTCAGCCTCCAGTATTCCCGGAGAAAGAGGTAATATGAGTTCAAAACTCATTTGAACCCATTCATTTGAAATTCATATTAAGTGTTTTACATGTAATCATTAAGAATGGAAATGAAATGACTATAAATCACATTACTCTGAAACACTGGTGTGACTTATTCACCTCATTTCTACCAACAGTTCTGATATTAGCAGATTATTATTAAGAAACAATCACTTGTTAGTATTTTAGTATTTTTTCTCTAGTTTAGCAGTTGACAATAAACTGCTTCATCTTTGTACAGTAAGGAAAGATCAATTTTCAGTAAAGCTGAAATTTACACAAAAATTTAACACAATTACATAGCAACCTCTCCAGAGAAGAAAAAGTAAGTATGGACAAGGATATAGCTAAACTGGAGCCCTCAAAGATTACTGCTGGCATGTAAAAAGGGTTCAACCAGTGTGGCAGATAGGTTAGCAGTTCCTCAGAAAGGAAAGCACAGTGTCACCCTACAACATGGTGCGTTCCTCCCCAATTCTATCCATAGGTACATACCAAAGAGAATCAAAAACGTGTCCATGCAAAAGTATGTACTGGAATGTTCACAACATCATTACTGATATTAACCAAAAAATGAAAATGACACAAATGCTATTAACTGACACATGGATAAACAAAATATGATATATACCTGTAATGAAATATTATTTGGCCATAAAAGGAAATGAATGTTTATACCATTGATGAGTCTTGCAAACATCATTCTAAATGAAACACAGCAGACACACAACGCCATAGAACTGTTTGTATTTATATAAAATATCCACAATAGGCAGATGCATACAGACAAAGCAACTTAGTGATCATAAGGAATTGGGGAAATAAAGAATGGGTAAGAGGTGTATTTGGGTAAGTGATTAAAATGCTACCAAATTAGAAAATGATGACAACTTCACAAGTGAAAACACTAAAAACCAAAGAACTGTACACTTAAGAAGAGCAAATGTTACAGTATGTGAATTATAACTATCTTAGTTACTTTCCTCCTTGCTGAGACAAAATACCCAACAGCCACAAGTTAAAGGAGGAAAGATTTATTTTGACTCACAGTCTGTAGAGGTTTTAGCCCACAGTTGGCTGGCTCCAAGCAGGGCAGCATGCCACAAGGGCATTGCAGAGGAGAAGCAGTCCATGGCAAGGCAGGTGGGAAGCAGCAGAAGCAGTGAGCCTCCCTTTTTCTTTTATCCATTTGGGCTACAAGCTTATTGGTTGGTGCCACCCACACCCAGGGCAGATCTTCTGTCCTCAGCATACCCACACCCAGAACAATCACTGGGCTGATGCAGTTATCACACACCTATCATCCAGTCACCCCAAAAGCCTCCCCTGGGAGTACATGAGGCTTTGGAGGACATTTTAGATATAAACTGTAACAATAACTCAATAATAATGTTACTCTCAACTAAATATACAAATACCTTCAGATAATCCAAAATTTTAAAAGGAAAAGAAATTCTTTAACTTTACTATGACTTGAAAAAAGACAAAAGTTTCTCATGTGCCTAAATTAGGTAAGATGTGTGTCTTAATTACCTTTCACTCGTTGCCAGGACAAAATATCTGACGCCCAAAATTAGGGAAGGAAAGGTTTATTTCCTACAGTTTCTTGGGAGTTTCAGTCCATACTTAGCTGGCTCCAAGGCAGCATGGCGTGGCGGGGCTGCCATTCCTGGCAGCCGCAAGCAGCAAGGCATGCTGGCGAGAGGGAAGGTGGAAGCACAAGAGGAAGACCCGCCTTCCCTTACACTGTATGTCAGCTCCACCCCTGGGTGGGTGCAGCACTCTCATTGCCAATCCCCACACCAGACAACAAACCAATACAAGCAAGCGCCGGACTTAGCCCCATCAAAAGTATATGAGGACTTGGGGGGACATAGCATACCCAATACAATGTGAAGCTTAATAGTTTTTATTTCACTAAAAACATTGGCTCTGCAGTTTAAATATCAATAAATTTACAGATCAGGAAAACTAGTTAACAGATATAACAAAATGTCAATAACCAACTAAACTTTCAACTTAGCTATTCTGGTATTTTAAGCTATAGCATTAGGAAACCTATAGATTTCGAGAACTCAATCAAAACTCAATTTAACTTGGAAAGCACTATAATATTACCCCTTTGGACCTGCCAATAACACTATTTCCTCCACCGAAAATTCATTTCTTGCCAGGCATGGTAGCACTCGCCTGTAGTCCCAGAATTCAGGAGGCTGAGGCAGGAGGATTGCTGAGAGCTCAAGGCCAGCCTGGGCCTACAAAGTAAGTTCAGGGCCAGCCTGAATGCATAGGGAAACCCTAACTCAAAAAGACCGAAAAAAAAAAATCCATTTTTTGGTCAATTAGGACAAGTGATGTTAGCTGCTAGAACAAACCCCAACATCTCAGTAGCTTTACACAATAAAGATCATTTTTCTCTGAGCAAAAAAAAAAAACAAAAACAAAAAACAAAACAAAAAAAAACATGATGCCCTTTGAATTTAAGACTCCAGAAGACTCAGGATTAGCAAATTAAAAAGTACTAACAAAACTGTCAATTGGAAGATTCTACTGACAAGATGCAGACTCCACAAAGTAATGGAAATAAAACTATTTCTTTCAGCACCACCACTGGTCTTCCTGCTGCCCGTTTCTGCAGTGGAAGGAACCCTGGGGGGACGTGCTCCTTTCCCACTGCACTGCTCCACCCCCAAGAAGCTGGTCACCTGAGGCACAGCAGACTCAGCCAAACAACAGGAAGAACAAGGTGGAACATGCTGACCATACTATGCAACCCAGAGATAATTCTACTCAAAAGTAACAGCTGCTTAACTAGCTGGCTGAGAAAGCTCTGCTACTCTCCTAATGGACACTGCAAAGCAAAGAAAGCTCACCTGCTGATGTAGCATTCAAAACTAAGTCCTAATCTGAAGAAAGATTTTGTTTGTTTGGTTAGTTGGCTGGTTAGTTGTTTGGTCTTTTTGAGACAGGGTCTCACTATGCAGTTCAGGCTGGCCTTGAACTCACTATGTAGTCCAGGATGGCCTTGAACTATAGCAATCCTCCTGCCTCAGCCTCCTGAGTGCTGGGATTACAGAAGATTTTTTTTGTTTCTAAAAAGCTTACATATAGCCAGGCATGGTGGCACATACCTGTGATCCCAGCATTGGGTAGGCTGAGGCAGGAGAACTACTGGATGCTCAAGGCCAAGGTGGGCTATACAGTGAGTTCAAGACCAGCTTGAACTACATAGCAAGACCTTATCTCAAAACAAACAAAGGAAAAAAAAAACCTACAGAAATAAAAGTTTACATACATACCATAATCTAAAGCTTTAATGTTTTAACCAGATACTGAAAACAGATAAAATACTACGCATCTCTAATACATTTAAAATATTCTCAAGTCTGATAGATGAGTTTAAAAAATCAGTAATATTCGTATATTTCAAAAAATTCACCCAGTTAGTGTTAAAAAATTAAAAATTTTATATCAAGGACTAAGTAGATCTCTCATTTATGGCTTTAAAAATCATGTTTCTAAAAAATAAATAAAAAAAATTTAAAAAATAAAAAACCTTGTTTCTTCCAGGTGTGGTGGTACATGTGGAGGCTGAAGCAGTAGGAACCTGAGTCTAAGCCCAACCTGGGCAAATTCATCAATTTACGTAGACATGTCTCAAAATAAAAAGGGCTAGGGGTATAACTCAGTGTGAGCACCCTGGATTCAATCCCTGGTACCACAGGAAAAAACAGTCATGTTCCTACTATAACCAACTTCAGGATAATCAAATTCCACATGCTAATTTTTAAAATTTAAAATATTTAGCATGCTAATGGCTCACTAAAAGCAATTTCAAGAAACAAATTAGTTCAAAGACCTATAATCCAAATCCTTTGAAAGTAGTAACCATTACCATTTCAATATTTACATAGTTTAGTCACAAGTATCAAATAGCTTGAAAGAGGTAAGTATCAGGAGGTACACAAAATAACATTTCTGGCAAAATGAATTTTGGGAATTTGTACTGGTATGCATCTCTCTTCCATTTCCAATTACATTCACCCAATATAAAACTCAGGAAATTCAGAAACACTAAACGGAAGCATGGTACTCAACAGCCTCTAACCCTTACATCCCTATAACCAACAGCTTACACATTTTTTCCTTCTGTGGTACTGGAAATTGAACTCAGACCTTTGCACTGAGCTACATCTCCACCCCTTTATTTTTTATTTTTCAAGACAGAAGCTTGTTAAGTCACTAAATTCTCCAGACTGAGCTAGAACTTGCACTCCTCTTGCCTCAGCCTCCCACAATGCTGGGACAAATGGCATGCACCAACAAGCCCGGCAGACTCTTAAATAAGGGTACTTTTCAGAACTCCAAAGGGACATCCCTGCTTAATGGTTTCCTCTCACAGGTCACTCACATATCAGATACGCAGACAACTGAGAATGCCAAAGTGTAGAGGCTGGTAGATTGTGAAAAGAGGCAGCACACTTTGAGTCTCAGGATATGTTCCTGCATCTTCCCAATAATTTACCAGGATAAACAGATATAACCACAGACTAGTTGGTAAGTGTTAGCACAATAGTAAGGCCTTGTTACCTATTACCTAAGCAGCGTTTAAACAACAAACCACCCGAACATACACAGTATATTGCTTTGGGCTTCCCAGCAGTCCCCACCACATCACCACTGCTTTTCCTCTTTCTTCCGGACATCCCGGGCTCTGACTGAGCACTGCAACACTGGGCACTATCGCACAGCACAGGAAGCATACAGCGGCACAACTGTGACAATGCCACAGATATGTGAGCTACTCCCACGACTTGTTCACATCTACAAATGTTCATAATGCAAAGTCCATTCCTATCTGTGAAAGTTTGCAATTTCAGGTTCTTTTTCACTTAAAGGTACACTGCCTGGATTGTCAAGTCCCTAAACGCTTTTCTTCATCTTACGTACAGCTATCACAGAACACATGAATAGAAGCACTTAAAGGCCTAGGTGTTCAAGTGAGTTAGACTGTTGCTTAGAGGCATTCTGACCCCAGGACTAGAAAATAAGGAGCCAAGGCATGCAAGCCCCAGAACCACCTTCAACACCGACTTCAGGGTGAGTCAGGCCCATTTGTCACTGTTTGGGTATAAAAGCAGCAAGAAGGGACAATGAGGAAGCTGGTTAACTAGACTTGGAGATTTGTGCTAAGTTTTCCCTTGGATAATCCATTCTACTGAAGAACATTAAGATCAGCCATATTGGTATTTATATGTCTGAAAACAAAATATAAGCCCAGATCAAAGTTGAAGGCATCTTTGTCATTCAACAGCAATAACCTAAATTCAGGGTTACTATTTCACACTACGGGCCAATTTCAGAACCTAAAAAACTAAAGTACTAAGTACATAATGACCCAATGTCATATTACAATAAGAACCACAGTTATCTCTATCCATTATTAACTTACGTGGTATACTTTGGTTCCTAAACCAACTATCAATACCCTTCAAAGTTAACCCCAAAGGAATTCAACTCCACTACTGAAGTGTTCAAAAATTTGTGAACATTTTCAAAAATACAGCAACTGCCTATATTCTTAACTAGAAAAGATCTTCCCCTCCACAGCCTACTAAAGATCTATAAGTTTTACTTGAAACTATTACTAGTAATACAGTAAAACAAAGCATCTAGTCATCAGTGCAGTATTAACTCTGAAAGAATCATTTTTAGGAAAGAAAAAGCTATCATTCTGCCTCCTTTTGTCTGTTATTAACACTTTGGAAATGCAAATGTCCCAGTACACCTTTTCTTCAGATAGCTACACCCTCTGCTAAGCCCACTCCAGTGCTGAGCGCTCCCTCCCGGGCTTCCACTACACAAGCACATTCCTGCTGCACACTACCAGTCACAGGATACATAGGCCCCAACCTATAGTCCAGTGGAAAACCTATCAGACTTTACCATTGTGTGGATTTAACCAACTCCACTGCAAGGCCATATTCTTGACGAATGGGAAAGGTTTGACCCTAACTATCTAAAACAGAAACAGCTTATCTACTTTTGCAATATGGTTTGGGTTCAATACGAACTGGAGGTGGCAAAAAATGGGTATGATATTCTCGCTGCTCTTACCAGGGAGATAAAGAGGTGCATTGAGTCTTTTGTAAACATACTAATATAGAGCCATCTGCCAGGGAGGGAGAAGCACTAACAGGACATCATTTCACCTATCTATCAGCCCCAGATATCTGGCATACACTACAAAAACTTCACACAGGCCCACAGACACCCATGGCCCAACTGCTGGACATGGCCCTTTTGTGTGTTCAACAATCAGGACCCAGAAGAAAGACAAAAGAGAAAGCCTGCGATTATAACTGTCACGACTGGCGATGCTTTAAACTCACTCAAATCATCTAAAGGAAAACCTAGGGACAACTGAGGTTCCTGTTTCAAGTGTAACAAGACTGCAAACTGGGCATGCAACTTCACCAAGACACTGTCTGAGCCCAGCTCTAAGTGTGGGGCAGGCAATATACCTGGCTCATGGCACTGGAGGGTTAACTATCTCTGATTTCAGAGAGAGGCTAGGCCAGTCAAAACCCTCGTATACTGAAGAGGCCCAGGGAACCTGCAAAGCCTCTGTCCGTGGACAGCACCACCTCCTCTAAGGAACTCTGGGTGATCTCAGACATCATGGGTGAGCTGATTCAACTACTTCATTCTGTTTTTACTTACTTCTCTAGAAAACCCTCCTCTAGATCTATAGCTATAGTTGGAGTTGAGGGGACCCCTAATTAGAGATTCTTTGCAGCTGTATTAACAGAAGAAGCTGAAAAGTTAACTGTGAGACAGAGACTAAAAGTTCTGACTTCCTATCAGGTCAGAACTATTGTGGAGACCAAAGTTAACTTGTGGTTAAAAGGGAAACAGCTTACCAAGTATCAGGCCACGCTCTTAGGCACCCGTGAGGTTATTATAAAAACTTGCACTACTATTAACCCTTTTTCTTTGATGCCCAGAAGTTAGCCACTCTTGTGAACAAGTGATCTTCCAGACCTATGCAAGCAGGCAGGAAAGACATCAGTGATCTTCTCCTCCAAAGCCCTGAGGAGGTATCATTCACTGATGGAAGTAGCTTTGTCTATAAAACACAGGTAGCAAATTCTACAACTCCAAGAGACAGTCCACATTCTCAAGCAGGTCACCGTCACGCACTCTAAAAGGCACCAAAGAGACATGCCGGAAGTCTCCTTGGGATTCAAAAGTCTGACAGGGAAACAAGCAAGACAGTCCAACAGCCCCTCAAGGTCGTAGCCCTATTCCCCATTCCTGAGGAACCATTCTGGTCTTTCCTCAAGGGACATAGTAACAAGATGTAGCAATTCTACATGGGAAGTGGTCCTCAATCTTCTGGAAAGGAAGACAGAGCCAACCAGACCCTAAAGTGAGGTCTGGCAAAACTTCGCCAAGAGACAACTGAGTCCTGCCTGGCTCTGCCTGCTTCCAATAGGGCTCATGAGGCTTTGTAGCATGCCCAAAACTGGGCTAAATTTGAGCCCATTTGAGATGTTATATAGGAGGCCATTTCTATCCTCTAATATAATAGTAGACCCACAGACCACAAGGCTCTTACAGTAACTCCTTAATCTCGGCCCAGTACAACAGGTTATCCAAAGGTATGGGAATGGAATCCTACTACCACCTGGCCCAGGAAGACCACCTAGTGTCTGCATGGAGGACCAAGTGCTTGTAAAGACTTGGAGAGGGTGACACCCGCTGACCAAGCCAAAATGAGACAGCTCTTTCTCAATAATCCTTGCCATATCCTCTGCAATATAGGTGACAGAGATAGATAACTGGATCCATTTTTCTATAATAAAGCCAGTCCTGTCTAAATTGTATGAAGACCAAGATCACCCAAAAAAGAGAAAGTTACTCTTGTGAGCCTCTGGAACACTTGAGACTTCTCTTCAAAAAACGAGACTCCAGTTCCTACTACAGAAAGCAAGGAAATCTGACCTGCTCCCCATATTTGAGCTAATAGTGAAGCTCAATAGTCATTAAAGCTTTTCTTATTGTTTTCTGACAGGTTTTTCTTTCTTTAACCTAGTCAGTGAGCCACAACACCCCAAGGCAGTTGGAGAGTACAAAATCTCCAGTAGGAGGGTCTACCGCCTCTTCCAGCTTGAAGAAGCTGTAGAAGGAAAAGACCTCACTCCCTCACCACCCCATAAAGAATTATGGGGATTTATGTCTCTTGGGGGAAATGAGACAGATCAGGGCATGGCAAAACTGGCTGGGGAAGTATGTGTGACCTGTTAATTAATTACAAGATCCTGGACACACGCAGAACAGTTCCAAATCCCTGCACCTGGATTTCTCATGAGAACTCAAGCAGGTCTTCAATAGGATGGCCTAGACCTGATGTCCACCTGAGGCATGGGTTCCCAGCATCGCCTCTCAGGACCAATACGCAGAAGTTCTCGTGGGTTTCTTCGAGATCTGGACAGTATAAAAGGACACATGCCAAGAAGACCTTGCTATCGTGGCTTTCTTCACCACAGCTCACCCTGCTTCCTTTTTGGGTATACTTTTATCTTGCTTTTTCCTCTTCTATCCTGCCCAATCTCACTCTGCAGAACCAGTTTCTCCCTCAATTTTCACTTTTTCAAAGGAACTTTGCCACTGCTTTTAAAAAATAAATAAATAAATAGTAAAAATAAATCACTATTCTTCACCCTCCAAGACCCATCACTGACTTTCCTTGAAGCCACTGGAACCAAGGCCCTTTACCTCCCTTGACCCCTCAGATCCAATTAATATCAACCACAGCCATCAATATCCCTCCTTCCTGCTGCAGGAAACCCCACCTTCTACAAGGCACTGGAGCCCTACTCTGCTCTCAAATTCACCCACCTCCACTAGGCAGAGGCACAAGGAAGAAGGGCAGAAATGCGCTCTTAAAAACCAAACAGCAGATGGACACGGTGGTGCACATCTATAATCCTGCCTAGGATTACAGAGGCTGGGGCAGGAGGATCAGAAGTTTGAGGATGTAGTCTAGCACTCCCTGGGTTCAATCCCTAGCTGCAAAACAAAACAACCTACACACCAAGAAAAGTAGTGGTAGTCCAGCTACTTAGAAGGCTGAGGCAGGAGGGTGACTTAAACCCATTAGTTCAACACCAGCCTGGGCAAAAGAACCAAGACCTTGTTCTGAAACAAAACAAAACAAAACAAAGCACCACACAATACTTGAAACAGTCAACGCTAAGCAGGCACTGTGGATGGTTATAAGAACCTAAGCTTCTGTTAAAATACTGTTTAAATGCAAAATGTTATGAATGCTAGATAATCTTATAGAGTAAACTTTTAGGACTCTAACACCTATGTTAACAACTACTATGGCTAAGGTGTACCATTAAACAGTTGCTCAACAACAGGGATACTACAAAGTAATTTCAAGTGATGAATGTAAACCTATCAAATCTAGTAACTGTACAAAGATTTCAGTGAAATTCTAAGATGATAAACACAGGTAGCCCTAACCCATTCTCACTAACCTAGAAATGAATTTTACAACCCAGGTGGAGAAAGTTTAAGAAGAAAAACTTTAGGCTTGTCACAAGATTAAGCCACTAATAAGATACTGATTATTTGATCTCACCACCAAGCTTCTCCAGTCTCCAAGAGGCCAGCGGGCTGCAAAGGAGAGAAGTTTTGCAAGTAGCTGACTAATCCCTAGGGCACTGACTGTCCCCCCGTGATGCAAGACAGGCTCACCCCAGGACACATAAAGAAAAGTGGTTTCACACTCCCAGCTCAGATAGGTTTTCAAAAAGAAAAGTTTTAGGACAGCATAACTCTTGGTCTATCACACTGCAGATCAACTCTCAGTTGGTGTAACAGCATAACATTAAGATCTCATACTTGAGTATATTTTTAGACATTTGCTTAAGAATGTAGTTTCAAATGGTATATGGGCCATGTTGCAAACATTACTATCCACACAACTCTATGACTTCCAGTTCTGACTATTCTGAAAAGTTACTTTCCACTTCAAAAATGCATAAAACTAGTAACATGCAACATAAGAAAATCTTTCGTGAAGCACTTCTGGTGTCTGGTTTTTTGTTTTGTTTTGTTTTGCTTTTTGGTGTGTTTTTTGTTTGTTTGTTTTCCCAGTACTGAGAACTGAAGCCAGGAGTTGGCGCACACTAGACAAGAACTCTACCACGAGCTACATCCACCAGCCCTTTCTGAAATTCTATTTTGAGACAGGGTCTCCATAAGTTGCTCAGGCTGTTCTCAAATTTGCAATCCTCTTGCCTCAGTCTTCTGAGTAGTTAGGATTATAGGCATGCATCATTAACCAGAAATTCTTTAATAAATTGTTTAATAAATTGTTACTTATTGTGTGAAACTTTCAAATCAAAGATACTGTTCCAAGTAATTAGCCCAGTTTTCCTCCTACTAAAAATATGTTATCACAAAGTACAGATAAACAGCTATTGCCAACTGACTGGTTTTTCTAAACCTCCTATTTTTGCAATAAGTGTCCTAATTCTGTGGTTAGAATAGAAGCCTAAAAGCCTAACAATCCTGCAACAATGAGCTGTGTGTGGTGGCACCCAGCTGTAATCCTGGCACTCAGGAGGTAGGAGCCCAAGTTTGAGGCCAGCCTGGCCTACACTGTGAGACCCAGTCTCAAAAAACCCAAAGCAAAACAAAACAAAAACAAATGACAACTCTGAAACCACTCTAACTCATTCATAAGTATCCCGATACAGATCAAGGTCTTCTTTACCTAAGTGCATAAAAAACCTTACCAAGGGAGGGCGGGGGGGAAACAACTACCAAGCACAGTTGCAGAGTAAGAGAAAGAAGAACTGAATGTGTTATGTATATACAGCAGTTTCCCACAATGAATGTAAACATCATGAACTGCAATCATGTACTAATAAAAATTTTTTATTTATTTTTTTAAACCAGACTACCAGGCATGGTGGCACACACCTAGGGAGACTGAGGCAGAAAGACTGTAATTTCTAGGCCATCCTGGACTACACAATAAGTTCAAGGCCAGCCTAGAATATGCAGCAAGACCCTGTCTCAAAACACCAAAAAAAAAAAAAAAACCAGGGGTTACCTTCCAAAAGATCCATACCTTTAAGTCTGCCTGTGGCCAAAAATATCTTTCCCATCCTAAAATCCACCCCTCTTTTTTATTTAAACATCATGTTTAGTAATTGGACACTACTTATTCAAGGCTGAATATTTTACATAGTGGTGACATGACATTATATTCCTTTTCTAAAGTATTCTAAAATTTAATTATCAACTATGGAGCTATACCATCTGTCTGATATTATTTATCTTTGCAATATCTAGATCGGATTTAAAACTGAAAACAGAATCATGCTGATTTGGATGAAACAGGTAATGCAAAGACCATATGGCAATATGAAAGGAATAAAAAGAAGTACCAAATGGGGTGAAAGGACTGTTCTAAGTTAAAAGTCTGTGTCTTCTTCAAGAGAAAAACAAGAAAGGGGTGGTGGTGGAAGAGCTATCCTGCAACTTGCAACTCTGCTTCCCTAAACACACATAGTAATTTTAAAAGCATTATTTCTATAAGAGCCACATACTAATTTCCAAGAAAAAAATTCTCTTCACAGTAAACAAATTTCTGGTCCACGTGTTGAACAGCAAAACGGGACTTTAGTCTAGAAATCCGTAAAAAATTTCAATAGGGGTTGTAGTGTTCTCCTTAAGAAATAAAATAAAAAGAATGCATTTCATCCTCAAATTAGGTTAACTTGAAACCCAAAGGAAATGGTTCCTATTCCATACCTGCCAATTCTTATGTCTCTTGATACTTCTGCATACTTTTACTAATTAACTGAACCCCATCAGGAAAATATTAATGATGGTTGCAACACTCCGGAGACACCCACAGCCTCAGAACCGAAAACACTTCGGGGTCTATAGAAAGACCTACTTGACACACGAAAGGAAGGCGTGAGCAGGGAGAAGGGAGGTACGTGGCACAAAAAACTGCAGGTAGGAGCATTTGTGCCCAGCCTTGCACACTTACAGGTTTGCTAGGGTACACGTTAGACAGGTGCGTTTTTAGTTTCCCCACGGTCCAGTTCAAGAAGCAGCTAATAGTCTGGTCACTGTATTTCTGGTTCGGCGCTTTGATGATAAGGGTCACGGGAATCTCCATCCCACTTTGGTCCATGGCGCCCCCCAAGCCAGAGAGTCCAGAGAAGCAGCGGATCCGCCCTATGGAGCCGAGGTGTCCCCGCCGTCGCCGCTGTGGCGGGGACGGAAGTGAGCTCTTAATACTCAGTGTCCAGGTCAGTCACGAGTGCATCGGGCGACACGAAGGCCATCGCCAGGACCAAGGGTGGGCAGAGGCGGCGGCGGTAGGATCTGGGTGCCGGGCCGAGGGTGTCGCTGTCCCCGCCAGGTCTGGACTCCGCCTGGTTCCGGACTGCACAGGGCGCCCGGAGGAGGGGCCGAGGGCGGGACAGGAGGGTCCGAGCGGACACGCAACAAGGCCCTGACGCGACGCCCCGCCCGCCCACTGACCCGCCGTGACTCCCGATCCAGGAGGCCCTCGCGCCGCCACTGTGCCGGGCCGATCGGGACGGCGTCCTCCGCCGCGGCCGCGCCCTTCTTGTGCCCGGTCTCGCGAGGCGGCACGGGGCTGCGCGAGGAACGGGCAAGGGGCGCGGCCCGGCTCCCCGGGACCCCTCGGGCACGACCGCGGCGGCTGCTGCAGGTGGAGGGAGAGCAGGGACACGGGTCGCGACGCCCGGCGCGCCGATCTACAATTCTGTTAAGTGGGATCGGGGGCCCCAAAACCGGAAACGCCGGGAGGAAGTACGTCACGCGCGGGGCTCCGCGGCTCGGGCCCGACTCGCCTCGCCGCCTGTGGTGCCTTGAGGGCCGGGGTGTCCCGGCTCGGTGGGGAAGACCAGTGGGGCCCCCGGGGTCGCTCCGTGCGAGTGGGATTCGCTTTTCCATCCCACGAGTCGTCCCTGACCGAGTTACTGCCCTTCCTGGGGCCTTTTCCTGACGGTAGGCAGCGTGCCAAGCGCAGTGCAGGAAGGCCTGGCCCACGCCCTGGTCACAGGAGGGGACAGCAGCCCTGTGGGTTCCCCACCGAGGACACGGTGCCCACTGACGACGAGAAGAACCGTTCCCCGAAACAGCCAGACCCCGTTAGAGCTCAGCCCAGGGATGGCCTGGCTCGGCAGGCGGCTGTACCTTGATGTCAGGCCCATGGATACGCCCAGCCTGGACCCAGGTCTCTAAAGACCTGCACAGACCTCCTTATACCTCCCTGTCCAAAGCCTAGTGTGTGGGCCCGAGGAGAGTGGCCCGGTCGAAAATGCAACTGAAAACATAATTTTAAACTCAGCACAGGTGCTTCGGGAAGATCTATAACAATCCAGGAGAAAAACCTTCTTTAGGTCTTCACATTTGCTACCCAGACCCTTTTTCCATATCCTCAAATCCTCATGGAAATTACAATCTTTCCAGGCTTGCCCCTCTAGTCCCAGCACTCGGGAGGCTGAGGTGGGAGGATCGCTGAATTCTAGCCCAGCATGGGCTACATAGTTCAAGGCTGGCCTGAAGTACATAGCAAGACCCTATCATAAAAAATTTTAAGACACCCAATTTCTCACCCTAACTGCATGATTGCTTTCTTGAAACTCTACCCTGCTGCCTCTTTTGGCAGGGTATCCAGATCTAAATAAATTCTCATCTTTCTGCATTCCTTGTGTATCAGTGAATTCTGTTATCAGCCTGTATCTCCAGCCCTCTGTAAGCCATCTTACACAAACAGGGTTGACAGCTTCATCGTTCTGGTGTATAGCTTCGACACAGGAATACAGGGTTGACTCACTGCCCAACGCTGGCTTATTCTCCATGTTTCACATGAGTGTTGGAGTCAGTACAGTAAAATCTGTGAGGTGTGCATCACCACATCTGTATCCAGCTTGCACTTACGGGAGAATACAAACTGATAATTACCATAAGGAATTTGGGGAGCTGGTCTCTTGCCCTTTGGGCTTTAGAAAGGTGTCAAGCTACCCCTGGATTGGTGACCAATTGACAGTCTTCCACTCAGCAGCTAGTGCAGTGGGGTCCCTTATAGCCTCTTCACACCACTTTGTCTTTATGACAGGACACCTTACAGGTCTCAGCTGTGCCATTTGAAGCTTTCTGAAATAAGGGTGGTGTTCCCCTTGTTTCCAGTC
The DNA here is from genome assembly GCA_004363535.1 of Dasyprocta punctata. Taxonomy (NCBI): domain Eukaryota; kingdom Metazoa; phylum Chordata; class Mammalia; order Rodentia; family Dasyproctidae; genus Dasyprocta; species Dasyprocta punctata. Next base: position 25,830 of record RJWM01002730.1, read on the forward strand.
ATAGATGAGCCCCAGCTCACTGAGACTCCGGTTTTCTGCAGAAGGCATGGCTGTTTACTTAGTCATCTTAGTGGAATTTTAACGTGATTCTAGTTTTTAAAAAACTCAAGTAATTTTTGAGGATAGGATGCTTGGAGCTGGCTTGGGGGAGGAGTGGAATTGAGGCAGAGTCTTACTATGTCGTTCAGGCTTCAGTTGAACTCATTGTGTAGTCCAGGCTGACCTTGAACTCACATTGGTCTTCTTGCCTCAGCCTCCTAAGTGCTGGAATTACAGGAATGCCCCACCATGCCCAGCTAGGGGTTGGCATTTTTTGATCTCTAGTTTTCAAAACTGATTATTTTCCAGCAAGGTCTTTTATTTTGTAGGAATCACAGGTAGCAGGCAATTGGCCACAGGTTCAGCCAGTGAGATGAAATCTGAAGTTGCTCCTGGGGTTCCCAGAAAAGGTTTGGTGGCCGGAATTCACCCTTGCCCTGCACCTAGCTTCCTGTCTGGAAGATGTCAGGATGGGGTGCAGCAACCATAGTTCACTGAGAAAGCAATGAACCGGAGAACAAATGCCTGCATGCCAAAGACGGCAGAGCAAAGAGGCTGAGTCTTTGATGGCATTATAGTAGCCATAATTGTCTAAGACTTGTTTTACATCAAATTCCTGTTTAAACCAGAAAGTCTCCACAATTACCACCCAACCCTGCAGCTTCTGTCATTTAAACACTTGTGACTCAAACTTCCAGAAATCCCTCAGAGATGGTATGCACATCTGATTTAGCACTATAACATGTGCATTATTAAATTAAATGTATATGAAGACAATGGGCATTTCACTGGGTGAAACATTGTTTAAAGCAGAGTACACCAAAGTTTCCCTAGTGTGGACAAAGTATGAAAATTGTAACAAACTTGCAAAAATTGAAACACATGGGTATATCATTTCAGACAGTAATGGTTTAAACTTTACAGATACTTAAATTAAGTACATACCTAAAAATACTTGTTTTTGTGGTACTGGCAATTGTACCTGTAGGTCCTTCATACTGAACTACATTGCCAGCCCTACTTTTAGTTTTTATTTTGAGACACAATTTCACTAAGTCGCCCCAGGATGATTTCAAACTTGAGATCCTTCTGCCTCAGCCTCCCACAGTGCTGGGATTACAGATATGTGCCACCATGTCCCACTCCTAAAAATGTTTTTGATGCTGTTGAACTAAACCACAATTAAGCCAGTATATGACTATCCCATTTTTGTTAAAATATATGTATTGTCAGACAATTTATGACAGGGTGGTCCTCAGAATATTGATGGTGTTGGACTTGGAATTTAGAGTAGAAAAATAATCACACTAAGGGGATTCAAAGATAGACACAGTTGATGAGAGACTGCCATGAGTATCAGCATGTCTATTTAGACCTCTGTACTTGCTGCTGACAAGTGGAAATGTAAGAGATTAGAAAAAGAACTGAAAAGTCAAAGGAGCAATTCACTTTGTAGCTACCATCTGTTACTAAAGATTACCTGTCATGAGAATTCTTTTTTTTTATTTTAAAGATAATAAAATCCAACAAAACAAAACAGAACAAAGCCAGTCAAAACAAAGCAGCAAAATTGGTACAGAACTTCAAAACAGGATACTGGGAAAACAACAATAGGTACCATAGTATATCTTGTTATCTTCACAATAGTTGTCCATTCCATCAGACATAGCAAAATCAAACCAAAGACAAAACAGAATATAACCAATCAAAACAGAATATCGAATAAGGCAAACAGTTAATCAGAACAGAGCAAAACAGTGAAAACAATATTGGATTTCAAAGACAAGATAGAAGGAAATCCCCCATATTTGCTATATTGTATACTGTCATCCTCCCAGGAGAGGCTCAGACCACTGGCCCCAGGCCTGTAAAATCAACCAAACAATACAAGCATTTAGTTGCTTTATCTACCCTAGTTACTATCAACTCAGCCTGTCCTCCGAACCAGCAGGTTGCTTACTGGGGGGAGGGGTTTGATTCTCAGCCCAAGTGCCAGTAGACTCACAGGAGACTCTATCTGACTTTTCTCTTCTTGGATTCCACGTGGTTAGTGCAGCTTACCAGAAAAGCTGGCTAGTTAGCCTCTTGTTGGGTCCACCCAGACTCAGCATGGCCGATTCTTGAGAGGCACTGATTTTTCTCTTCTACCTCATGAGAATTCTTAGTGAGCACAACGGTAATAGGTAATACAAGATTGTGATTGTTGATAAATGTTAACTTGAACAATATTAATTACTCAGTACAGTAATCCCTAACTAGTTTAGGAATTTAGGGTGATTTTGGCCCATAGGACCACTTTCTTTATTCATAAAGTAAAAAAGAACCTTAGAGAAAAAAAAATTGTAAGTAATAAAAAGATTTTCAGTATTTGGAATGTTGACTTCTGATTCTTTTAATCATCCAGATAGGGAGGACAGCTAGAAGAACCTGTATGGATTCATTCTGCGAGATTCCCATTTCTTTAAAAATTCAAAGAAAATCTAGTACTTGGCATTGAGCTTTGTTAGTGACATGCGGAGTGCCTTCCCAGAAGCTAATTTGCTTTCACAATGTTGGTTGATTTTTTTGAGTCTCTGCACTTAATTGGCTGTTTGCTTGATTGCTCTCTTGAAAGGAGAGAATTTCAGTCAAGTGATGATCTTGCAGTTGCAAATTTCAAAGGTGCTGTGGGCCACCTGGCTCCCATTTCCACTTTCTCCATACTTGTCATTTTTTATCGTGTTGTGCCACAAAGCATCTAATCAAATCTCAATCAAGTGTCTTGTTTACAAAAATGAAAATCCCACATTGGAAGCCTGTGAAAATGAGTTCATCTCAACATGGTACTTTAAAAATCTTAATTGGTCCCAGATGTTGAATTATAAGCCAAGTATCTTATAGAAAATGGAAGGAATAGCTGGGTGCAGTAGGAAGTGTCTTTAGCCCCAGCTGCTTAAGAGGCTGAGACAGTAAGATCCCTTGAGGCCAGGAGTTGGAGACCAGCAAGACCCTGCCTCAAAAAAAAAAAAAGCAAGAAAACCACACATACATTAAATACCAAATATATGACTTCAGTGATTTATGTATCATCTAATGAATTCTCAGGTACTGAAGAGGCACTGAAGCTGAGGCTCAGACAGTGTCTTGCCCAAGTCACATAGCTGTTAAGTTCCAGATAAGAGTTCTGATGCCACTAGAACGCACATTCTTCGCATCACACTAAACTTTCTCTTTCTAAGATACTCATGGATAACAAGACACATACAAAAGGAAAAGCTTTTCAGGAACAACCTCTTAGAGGTCATCTAGACCTGTCTTCCAGATGTTGCCAGAACCACTCCGCCTGTATCTCTGAGGGCAGATGCAACCCTCTCACACAAACTTCTTTGGCAACTCTGCGAGAAACTTCTCTGAACAGTCTCTGGTGTCTGCTCATGCGGCTTCTCAGTGACATAGTGGGAACATAGCACATTCATGACAGCTACAGTGGCTGGTGGGACAGTGGTGGGACAGACGTTTGGCAGTGCTCCTGAGCACTTAGAAAGAAAATTACAATCTCCTGTCTCAGTTCCAGTCACAGCCAAAGGACAGAAGGCTTCTACAATAACCATAAAAGAATCTTCTTGTGCTTGCAGACATATGGATGATATGATTGCAAATAAAGTTCCTATTACCCATTATCTATTATACATTTTGGTCCTTATTTACCCTTTCAGTTTCTCCAAGTAGAGAAACACCAATATTTGAACATGTGCCTCCATTTACCTAGGAATGTCTCAACGTTATCCTTCTTTATGGCATAGTAGTACTGACTGTATAAAAAAAACACTTCTTTTTTATCCATTCATCAGTTGATGGTCATTTGGGCTGTTTCCAAGATTTAGCTATTACAAATTTTACTACTATACACATGGGTAGGCATATATCACTATGGTATGATGCTTTTAATTCTTTCAGGAAGAAAGAACCAAAATGTATAATAGACCAAAATGTGTGTTACATATTGTGAAATAGGAAGAAAATGTTCAAATGGGAAGGGGAACAAATGAGGGGGCAGGGAAAGAAAGGAAGGGAAAAGGAAAAAAAGAATAGAAGGAAAAAAATGGAAGCAGTTTTTGTAAATAAGGAGGGGAAGAAGGACTAAAGGGAGGGGAGGGGAATGGGCGAAAAAGAAGAATCAAGAAATATCATGTACAGGTACAAATTCCCTATGGTGAATGTGATCATTGTCTATATAAAAGAAGTACCAATAAAATTAATTTACATAGAAAAATCATAAAAAGATAAGAACCAGAAATAAAAGAAAGAAAATCAAGTTCAAAATTTTATTGTATGTGTATGTCTTAGTTACTTTTCTCATTGCAGAGACAAAACACCCAACAGCCAAAGTTTAAAAGGAAAGGCTTATTTGCCTCACAGTTTGTAGAGGATTCAGTTTATAGTTGACTGGCTCCAAGGCAGGGCGGCATGGCACAGGGGCATTGTGGCGGAGGAACAATTCATAGCAGGCAGAAGGTAGCAAGCAGCAAAGTAGTGACACAACAAGCAGCAAGCACGGCAGCCCTCTCTGTTCCTTATATCCTATCCAGGCCACCTGCTCTTAGGGAAGTCACACTTACACCCAGGGTGGGACAGCCTTAATCCTAGCATCTCACCGTGAGTCAATACCAGCATCACAGCCTTGATCCCAGCATCACACACTCTAGACCCAGCCACTTCCAAAATGACCACATGTATCTTTTGGGGGGACATCTAGATACAAACTATAACTGTGTGTTTTTTGTTTTGTTTTGTTTTGTTCATAGTACTGGGAGTTGAAACCAAGGCCTTCCCACTGAGCTACATCCCCAGTGCTTACTGGTTTTGGGGGTAGGGCAGGGGGACAGGGTTTTACTAAGTTGCTGAGTTACCCAGGCCAGGCCTGACTTTGCAATCCTCCTGCTGTCTCAGCCTGCCAGAGTGCTGGGACTATATGTGTGCACCACCTCGCCCAGCTTGTGCGTGTTTGTGTGTGTGTTTGTGTGCATGTGGGTCTGTCTGTCTGTCTCAGAATTTAAATAAAGGAAGGAAGGAAGGAAGGAAGAAAGAAAGAAAGAAAGAAAGAAAGAAAGAAAGAAAGAAAGAAAGAAAGAAAGAATAATAGAAAGGGCTGCACATGTAGCTCAGTACAGAGGCCCTGGGTTCAGTCCCCAGTATCACCCCTCCCCCCAAAAAAAAGTCCAAACATATAAATTTTTATACTTTCTATTTTATCTTGAAAACAGTTTTAAAAACATGCATAGCAATTTTTTTTAAGCATTTCCATAAACTGGTCCAAAGGTCAAAGTTCTCAGAGAAAGTTCCTGGCTGAGTTTACATTTTTTACATTTCCCCCTCTTTTTGGCTGCTGTCTCTGCCTGTCCTCTTCATGTCAGGTTGTGTGGGCTCAAAGTCTCTGATGAAGCAAGCCGGCTTTGACCGAAAATATCCGCGGAGCTCCAGGCTTTGGAGTGGAGCAGAGTCCTCCTCAACACATTCATTCTCAAGGGATAAAGGAGTCCGTCTCCCTGAAGGAATTCAGATTTCACAACCTTGATGTGGCCCTGTGCAAAAATGTGCCCCTGGTTGCAAGCAGTGTGACGAAAGCTACCAAAGAACAAAGAGGGGCGTTTGTGCCAGTTCCAAACCTGGATCAGCCCTGCTGGGTGTCATTACATGATGATTCCCCCGGATTCTGGATTCCTTTAGGGTAAATTGTGAGCCCACTTTCAAACCATCCAAGATCCTTCATGGGTGGGTTCGTGTCATTTCATGAATACCACGTAAGCCAGATGGTGAATGCTGCTCGCTGACTGAGCCCCCGAATTCCTTACCCATTTGGATAGCGTTATTGCCCCAAACAACCATTTTTTGCTTAATAGCAACAAATATCATGCCTAAATGATAATGCCATACTCTTTGCAGAGAGGGAAATGAGCTGTAGACAAGTTAGCTAATTTGCCCACTGTCACCCAGTTAGTGATTCATAGGACTATTGATACAAAAACCTTATGATTTCATGGTATTTTCCTGTTTGCTCCTCCTAAACACCACCGCTAACTGCAACTCTGTAGGGTTTTTCTGCATAACCATTTCATGTCCTTTAACTTGTGTATCGGGTAATATGCTATGTACCCCCAAGTCCTCATACAATTTTGATGGGGCTGAGTTATTGGTTTGTCATTGGTTTGTTGTCTGGCAGTGTGAGTGCTGTGCCCGCCCAGGGGTGGAGCCGACATACAATGTAAGGGAAGGCGGGTCTTCCTCTTGTTCTCTTCCTCTTCCTGTTTTACTTCCGCTTCCTTCCTGTCTCTCTCTCTCTTGCCAGCGTGCCTTGTGGCTTGCAGCCGCCATGAACAGCAGGCCCGCCATGCCACACTATCTTGGAGCCAACTTAAGTATGGACTGAAACTACCGAGAAACTGTAAGAATAAACCTTTCCTTCCCTAATTTTGGGTGTCAGGTATTTCGTCTCGGCAATGAGCGAAAAGTAACTAAGACACCTTGTGTGTGATCACAAATAATAAGAGTGCAAGCTGGGCATGGTAGTACATGCCTGTAATCCCAGCACTCTGGAGGCTAAGGCAGGAGGAGGATTGCTGTGGGTTCAAGGCCAGTCTGGGTTACAGAAGTGAGTTCAAGGTCAGTCTGAACAGCATAGCAAGACCCTGTCTCAAAAACAGTAACAACAAAAAATAAGAAGAAGAGTGCAGGACAATCTGCATTGCACCGAGGAAACTCAGCAAAGAAAGACCACAGAACAGCCACAGGGACAAAGTTCAGAAGCAATGGGAAACATTACTCACCAGACATCTGCTAGGAATCCCGCGCATTCCTTGTTGACTACAGGTCTTCTTGTTACCCACACAGCAAAGTAAACAAAAACACTCATTAAGATTCCATTCTCCTGTTGGAGCCTTCTCAGCCAAACTCTGCATTTTAATCTATAAATTGTTACTGCACATACAACTGGACTCTCCTATAGTTATTATATGCTTCTAATGTGTCTATGAAACTAATTCTCTGGGTAACATAACTATTTTTAGTTCACTTTTATCCCAAGTTACAGCTCATAGCATTATCCCTTGGGAAGGGAAAAATTTAAGGCATTTTCCTTGAGGATGCCCAGGAACCCCTAGCAGTAAATAAGTTTACAGAAAGATAAAAAAGCTCAATTTGTTTGTTTATTTATTTATTGGCAGTACTGGGGATTGAACACAGGGCCTTTGCATTGAGCTATACCCCCAGCCCTTTTATTTATTTATTTACTTTTTGAGACAGGGTGTCACTATGCAGTTCAGGCTGGACTTGAACTATGTAACCCAGGTAGGCCTCAAACTCCCAACAATCCTCCTGCCTCAGCCTCCTGAGTGCTGGGATTATAGGCATGCATCACCACACCTGGCCCCAGAAAGCTCAGTTTAAATTGGTTTTTCAGTTAGGTGTGGTGGCATACACCTATAATTGCAGCACTCAAGAAGCTGAAGCAGGAGGATCAGCCCAAATTCAAGGCCAGCCTGGGCTATGTAATAAATTCAAGACTACCCTGAACTACAAAGTGAGATCCTGACTCAAAAAGAAAAATAAATAAATAAATAAATTGATCTTTTTCTCAGATTCATGAGGGAAATGATATTCTTTGATTCTCACCATTCATATATTGTTTCTCTGGTTTGGTTTGGTTTGATTCCAGAATTCAGTTTGAAACCTCCATGTTGGACACCTGGTCTCATTTTGACTGATCAACAGAAACCATTTTTAGATTAAATTATTTCATAGGATTTTTGCATCCACTATGATTTTCTTTTACTTAAAAATCTTTCTCTGGGGACAGGGGACATGGGAGGGAAGGGAGGATAAAGAGAAATAAAAATAATGAAGATGTGATATGTATATGTACCAGTCCTCCAAGATGAAAGTAACCACCGTGTATCCCAAGCATATGTAGTACTAAAGCAAAAGAGAAGCCAAAAAACTCGTAACTTTATTTTAAAAATTTAGTATAGTTGCATAATTTCATCGTGCTAAGGTAACAAATAGTATTTCTTCCTGTCTTCTGGTTTTTATTAGCAGCCTATATGATCATCAGTGGAGAATGAATAAAGAAAATGTGGTACTTATACACATTGGTGCTTCTCTGCCATAAAAAAGGATAAACTTGAGTCATTTGTAGGAAAATGGATGCACCCTGAGACCATAATATTAAGTGAAATAAATCAGATACATATGTATACATAACCATAAACACTTCAACATATACAGAATTTTATAAAGTTATAATGGTATATACACACAATTTTAGAAATTCCTTTTGTTACTTAAAATTTATTTGTCTATTCTTTTTTATTTTTACTTTATTTCTATATGGTTGCCATAGTCAGAGGTTTGCAAGGAGAACAAGACAATACAGGACACATAATTTATGCTATTATTTATACTGGTTACCCAAGGAGTCAAATACAAGAAGTGCAGGAAATCTGTCCACACACTAAAGACCTAGAGAATCCAGCCAAGGACCTGGATCCCATAGCAATGTCCCGCATGAGTTCAGCTGAAGTCATAGAGCCCATGACAGTGCCCCCCATGAGTCCAGTTGGAGGCCTGGAGCTCACAACAATGACTCATGCAAGTCTATTTCATGGATCTGTGCTGGGAAGGCCCAAAGGTCAGCAATGGAAGGTAGAAAGTCCGTGCCAGTGGAGTGAAGGATCTGCACCAGTAGATTGAAGGTTTTGCACTGGAGCTAAGAAGCGATGCTCAAAATAAAAGACCAGGGCTCCCCAGAAAACTCCCACAGCCGTCCTTAGCGAAGAGGTCCCGAGCTCCTCCAATGATGAGAACTGCTGAGTACATATCAGGAAGCCAGCGTGACAAGCTTCTTCTGGAGATTGAACAGCACACATCTTCCCCTCTGGAGACAGGAAGCGATGCTCAAAGTAAGGACCAGAGCTCCTCCAAAGTGAGCCACAGCCACTCTCAGAGACAAGGTCCCGAGCTCCTCCAATGATAACAGCTGAGTTCATATCAGGGAAGACAGCTCAACAAGCTCCTCCAGGAGAACCAACAGTTCCAAACAACACTTAGGAGAACCCACAATGCTACTCTTCCTCTGCACTTCTTTTTATGCTGGCAACAGTCCGCAGGTGGGCCATCCACACTCAGCACCACGCTGACTCAGTTCGGCTGGCATTTAAATTCACCATGTGTTTTCAATTCACAACAATGGTCATATTTATCAGTGATGGAGCTTCAAAATATACCAAAAAGCCATAATCTTTTATTCATTTCTGATGTGTTAGATATGTAGGGCCACCGTTTTCATTGTTAAAAATAATGTTCCTATCAACATCTTAATATGTTCAGCCCTAATTCTTGTTGAAACATATTAGCACAAAAAGATTACTAAGGAAAAGTTTCTGAAATATTGACCATGACATTTTTAAATCAATTGAAAATAAATTTGAACGTAATAATTTGTTTTAAAAGTAAGATTCTGATATAATTCATTTTAACTTGCTTTAGTCAAGCTGTTGATATATAATACACGGTCATGCCAACTTTCAAATTTGCTGAACATCATTTAGTTCATTTTATTGCAAGAGCTTAAAAGTTGACTTATTAAAAAAAGGCCTGACTGGATCCAGGAGTTCTCTTTCCACATCTCCTTCTCTATGTCAATGAGACATTGGCATTGTTCCTTGGTGCCCTTCTGCACTGTAGGAAAGATGGCAACTGGTGACCGTAAGGTACATCTTTAAGATTTATGGATGAAATGCATCAGATCTCCTTGAAGGAGTCTGGGTGTCCTTGCTTGTCAAGACAGGCAGAGAAATCAGACTTTTTAATTGACATGGATGAGTTGATGAAGGGAAGTGAATTCTCAGTGCATAAGGCATGCACACATCACATTCCTATTTGTACACACACACAGGTATCTGCTCACAGACACTCGCACACATGCACTGTATGCCTATAGACTTGCATGCAGTCTGGAGAACCACGTCCCATACCGATAAATCATCTGCTCTCTGACTCTACTGCATCTTTTCTCTTAGATCCACATCAAAGTCCAGAGTTGTTCCAGTCTGACACTGAGAAATGAAGACCCAAAGGAAGAGGACGAGAACCTGAAAAGACACTTGGAGAACTGCATTCCATTCCAGTACACATGGGACCCAGTGGTGGAGTCAGGCTGACCCCTTACCTGGACAGCTGGGGCTTCCTCATGGGTCAGTATCGGCCCCAGACACCTACAACTGTGCTAAGTATCACAGGCACAGAGAACTGAAATTCAAAGGGAATTATATTTTCTTTTTTTTTTTTTTTTGTGGCACTGAGGATTGAACTCACAACCTCACGCCTGCCAGACAGGCACTTAAGCCACTGAGCCAAACTCCCAGCCCTAGTTTTTTGAGGCAGGGTTGCACTATGTAGCTCAGGCCGGCCTTGAACTCACAACGCTCCTCCTACCTCAACCTCCTGAGTGCTGGGATTAAAGGCATGCACCACCATGCCTGGCTCAGGAATTATACTTTCAAATACTATTTAGAAACAAAGGTAGCATTTTAGAAACACCAGCATGATGCTTGACTTAACGGGATGTGGTTCTTTAGTACTGATGGCGATGCATTGTAGTTACTTCATGATCGGTTCCAAAGATGGATACTTGATGGAGAGTGTGCAGAAGTACAAATGAAAACGAGGCCTCCAGGAAGCGCTTTGATAATGGATTTATCCAACCCTCAGAGGGGGACTACCCCCAAGAAGGGATGTGATGTGTCCGGGGGGGATCATAATCTTCTATTTTATGTCCTAGGTGGCAGATACATGATTTTTCACCATTAAATTGTGTGTACTCTTTATGTTGTATTTCATAATTTTAAAATTATTTTTAAATGTGCATACTGTTACTCATTTAAAATAGTTCTTCCTAAGTTTTTTTTAAAAGAAGTGTGAGCAAGGGTTTCAGAGCATTTATTTATTATAATAGCAAAATTTGAAAACAAAATTGAAAAGTGAAGATTTGGTTAAATAAATATAATAGTCTGAGTGTTGTGACCTACACCTGTGGTCCCAGCACTTGGTAGGCTGAGGCAGGAAGATCACAATTTCAGGCCCAGCCTGAATAATTTAGCAAGACCCTGTCTCAAAATAAAAAAATAAAATAAAATGAAAGTGCTGGAGATGTAGTTCAGTGTGAAGGTCCTGGGTTCAATCCCCAGTATGGAAAGAAAGGAAAAAAAGAAAAAGAGAGTAAGAAAGAAAAGGGAAGGAAGGAGAAAGAGAGAGGGGAGCATAGTATTCCACTACAAATCTTTTTAAAAATTATATGCAGATGAATCTAAACTGAGAAGTTATTCACAACATAAGGGAACAAAAACTGTGGTGCAATAAGCAGCTCTGAATTACTGTAACAAAATACCTGAGATAATCAATTTAAAAAGAGGAAGGGTTTAGTTCAGCTCATTATTTTGGAGGTTTTCGGCTACCTCTGACTGACCCCATTGCTTGGGCCTGAGGCAGACAGCCGGTGTGGGGTGCTTGGTGCAGGACAAACCCCTTGGCCTACTGCTGTGATGCAAAGAAACCCACCTGCCTCCAAGACCAAGCCCCCAGTGTCCTCATCCTCCTGCTAGCCCCACCGCTTAAAGACCCCACCACCTCCCTATAGCAGCAAGCCAGGATCCAAGCCTTCATCACCTGGGTCCTTTGGGGGACCCATGATTCAGATGATAGCCCTCCTTCAGTAAAGTTCTTTTTTACTTAAAAAAGAATTATCCCTAAATAAGGAAAATTTCTGGAAATATATTAATGAAAGTATTAACAGTGAAATTGGCATTTTCTTTTTGTTTATAGTTTCTAATTTTTCTAAATGAATTTGTTTTACCATTTTGATAAGGGGAAAAAGCTATGCAAAAAAATTTAAATCTCAGCCAGGTGTGGTGACACATGCTTGTAATCCTAGCACTTGTGTGGCTGAGGGAGGAGGATTGCCATGAGTTGGAGGCCAGTCTGGCTACATACTGAGTTCTGGGTCAGCCTCAACTACACAGTAAAACCCTATCTCAAAAAACAAAACACAAAATAAAACAAAAATTTTAAATCTCATTTATTCCTTCCCTCAGCAGCAAGTCTTGCCATTACTTCTCAGAGTTCTTTTTTTTTGTGCGCACTTTGGTTTGTTTTGTTTTGCGACAGGATCTCACTGTGTAGGTCAGACTGGGCTTTAACTCACTGTGTAGCCCAGGCTGTCAGGAATTTGTGATCCTTCTACCTCAGCTTCCTAGGTGCTGGGATTACAGGTGTGCACACCATGCCTAGCTCATTTTTATTTGTATTTTTAAAATAAAATGTACAATTTATTATAAGAACAACCTGTTCTCTTCATAGTCCTTACATTTTGAAATATTAGTGTATTTTGTTTATGACAATTTCAGTGGAGCTGAGCCATTTTCAAGGTTTAAGTTTTACTTTCACGTGTTCCTCTCCGCACAGAATTCTTTCCTTAACCTAAATTAGTACTTTAAAAAAGGAACCTAACTTGAGGCTTTAAAAAAAAAATTATAATTTGTAAAACAAATTAGGCGATATCAAATGGGATTCTTCTCATATTCGTTTTAAAATGTTGGCTATCCACAAATTCTTCCATCTTTTAGACTGAGGCCAAACTGGTGAATGATACCCACGTTTTAAATTCAAACGCTTACACCATCAATTTCTATAGTGCGCATGCTTAGGAGGAAATGTACGCATAGGAAACAGGAAACCGACGCTGTGCGCCGTGCTGCAGTTCGCCGCGTGGCCGCCGGGCGGCGCGACTGCTCCGCGCTGTGCACGGTCCCTGATGGAAGCCTCCTGCGAAGACCTGAAGAGCGAAGCGTCAGCCGCAGCGCTCTGCTGGGAGCGGATGCGGCCTGTGTATGCCGGACATATTATTTAGAAACCGTGCTGTCCCCGTGTGCAACATTTTCTCGCGTCCTTTGACAGCTGTGGATTGGATTCGCCGAGGAGTGGAGGGGAAGCCTTTGTTACCCTCCCATAATTCCTACCCCAAATTTTAAATCAGGAACGACTTTCCTTTGTGACCTGCTGCCTGTTTTCATAGCTAACATTTTCACATTGTAGGACCTCACTGACATCAGGAATAGTTACCACTGGACAGGAAGCTAGCATGCTGTCTTTTTGGAAAAGTAGTAAATTACATTGCTTCTAGCGAGGAATGTCATCTAGCCTGGAGTACTGGTGCACTCCTGTAATTCCAGCACTCAGAAGACTGAGGCAGGAAAATCCCTGTGAGTCTGAGGCCAGCCTGGGCTACATAGTGAATTGAAGCCCAGGCTGAACTACATAATGAGACCTTGTGGCTAGTCATTTTATTTTACTTTATTTTGAGAGAGGGCTGGCCTCAAATTTGTAGTGACCCTCCTGCCTCAGCCTCTGGAGTGCTGGGATTATAGCGCTGTGCCCCCCCACCCTACTGAGGGGTTTTGTAAACTAGCTCTCCATACCAGAGATGAACCTTGGAACTGACCATAAATTAAAAACATAGCTTCAATTTATATTTCTAGATACCGCTAAATTTGCAATTTGTTGGGATAAGTTTTTCTGCATCCTGCCTTCTTTTAGTTTGATTTTTGTACTCCAAATCTATTACTTTCTTCTATGTTCTTGTCTTTTGCAATCTCCCATCCCCTTTTTTTTTTAAATCTTTTCTTTGCTGCCCTCTTTCATTGACTAGGTCGAGTAGACAATATTTGAATGAAAGTCATTGTTTTCTTTTTAAAATATTTTCTGTTAGCCCTGGATCATTTCATCGTAGAAAAGGAATTCTAAAAATTACTTAAGTGACCCAGAGTTTGAATGACCCCTGAAATATGAATACAATTGGATACTTGAGCTAGTATTCACTCTAATTGAATGTTGGCAATAGAACTGATTACTTATCTGCTCCGGAAACTAAATGAATGGTGGAACCAGATGAAAAGAATTTGAATTTAAATAGCAGTGAAATTAGAGCAAGAACATGGTTTTGAGTCTACAAACTATAAATAGAGTAATGAAACACAGAATTCAGTGGTGATGACAGAACTCAGAGTGAGAAACTGGAATTTAAATATCAAATTCACCTTTTCGGGAAGAGCCGTAGTCATAAGCTGGGGAGTGCAGAGTTTTAAATCTATTTAAAGAGAGGCGAGGAAGAAGTGATGCAGGATCTTGGATATAAGGTTCAGAAATAATTGAATACCATGTAATTCACAGTTTTCTGCAGAAGGGGAGGGATGAGGAATCCAGAGAAAGGGTGAATCTCAACTACCATCCTGCCCACCAAGATAAACCCACAGAGCCCTGAAGGTTACTGCCTGTCGTCCAGCCTTAGGGAGGATCAGAATCCCTTTCAGGCTATTACTCATATTGATAGTACTCTCTGTCTGGTCAAAAACAAGTTATTTTCAGTGTGGGACCCCAAAGGCGGCGGCACACCCACCCCAGAGGCGTCCTCCCTTCCAAAGGCTTCTGAGATCAGACTTCAGTTTTTGGGTTTTGGGGGTTTTTTTGTTTTGTTTTTGAGTGAGACTCTACGCAGTGATTGGTCTTCAAGGGACATCAGCTTGCATTTAGGTTCTATAATCTTTGAATGGGGCTAAATTTATAATATCTTCATCTATAAATAGAACTATGTTAATAAATATTTGGACCAAAACATGTATTTAAGTGTTTCTGGATATCTAATCTATTTTTGCAAACATCCAGTTCTCTCCTGTTGCAATTCGATCCCACCATTTTTCTTTCTTTCTTTTTATTTTAATCATGAAATGCTCCCAGAATACCAAAAAAAGCGGAAGGAATGACATAATGACCTTCCTGTTCCTATTGGTTATCCAGCCAGGCCAAGTCAATAGTTTCCATTATTTTCCAGAGCTCTTCACTTAGGCTAGCTTAAAAACTTTGAAAATAGTTTAGACTCAGCTGAAACCGCTTGTGTCTTCTCGCCTGGCCCCTCTCTCTGACTCCTTCTCTAGAAGTCCCACTACCTGAGCATGGTGCTTATTTCTGCTTGTGTGAACTTTACAGTGTGACCACATCTCTATGTATCCCTAAGCAAAACGGAGACCATGAAGGCCTGAATTTGGGGGGAGAAGCAGGGAAGGGGCTTGAACCCAGGCCCTCCTGCATGCTGAGCAATTTACCCAACCCAGCATTTCAGCTTTTTATAAAAATAGCACGATAGGGGCTGGGAATGTAGCTCAGCAGCACAAGTGCCTGCCTGGCAAGTGTGAGGTCATAAGTTCGACCCCCAGTACCAAAATAAAAATAAAAATAAAATAGCCTCATATGATACACAGTATCCTTCAACCTGCTTCTTAGCACTTTATTTTCAAGATTAATTCACTTTACCACATTCACTGTCAATCTTCATTTAGACCTGAAGCTTAGTTTTCTGCTATTTTGCTTGTTCACTGGACAGTTTGATCACACACAAAAAAAAATTTACCATCTGGTGGAGAAAATGAAGAATTGCAGACAATTTTTTTGGAGACAGCTATGAATTCATCTCATCTGTTTACCATGAAGAAACTGATTAAGGAAAACAGCATATATTTAGATTTTATTATGTTGTTGCTATTGCCATTGTTATTTGGTGGGTTAGATTTTTTTGAGGCAGGGTCTTGCTATGTAGCCCAGGTTGGCTTTGAACTCAAGACCCTCCTGCTTCAGCCTGCTGAGTGCTAGAATTACAGTGATTTTACACTGATTATATAGTTTTTAAAGATTATATGAACTACATAAGTAATTCTCCCAAAGTTTATTGTCCATAATATGAAGAACAATGAATGTACTGCTAAGCGGCTATAATTTAAGGTGGAAGAGATTGCATTACTAGGATTTAGTGGTCCTATAGTCTCATTCTGCTTCTGCTATCCTTGGCAATTTATTTAATTTAACTGATCTCTCCGTTTTCTCCCCCTCTAAAATTAATGAATTTGGACTACACACTCTTGGCACTAGTTTTCAATGATCTATGAAATAAAAATTACGAAGGCTGAAAATTTAAGTCATGTTTGTAGGCAAAATTACATTTTCTAGGTGAAGTAGATTATTGTTATTATAATGCATTGATAAGATGTGTTCCTTAGCTTCGCATCATCGTAACCAAATACCTGACCTGCACCATGCAAAGGGGAAAAGGTTTTGTTCTGTCTCATGGATTCAGAGGTTTCGGTCCATGATTGACTGGCTCCATTGCATTTAGGCCTGTGTTGAGACAGAAACATCACAGCTGAAGGAAAGAGAGAAAGGGAAAGAGCTAGCGAGGAAAGGACTAGAAACAAAACACAGTGCCCAAGATCATCCGCCAGGACCCACTTCTTCACTTGTGCCCCTCCTAAGTTTCCATTACCTCCCAACAATGGTCCCAAACTGTGGTCTTGTTGATGGATGCAGCCACTGCTGAAGTTAGCGCCTGTCTTAGTTTCTTCCTCATTGCTGGAACAAAGGCCTGACAACCCACCAGATAAGCAGAGTTTATTTTGGCTCACAGTTTGTAGAGGTTTCAGTTCATAGTCTGCATGGCTGAGGGCGTGGCTGAGGAGGCGTGGTCATAGCATGGCAGCTGGAAGCAGAAAGCAATCAAGGGAGGAGGGAGGGAAATTGGTCCTGCCAGACCCTGACCCCAGTGACCCAGCTCCCTCTTCAGACCAGGCTTTGACCCCAACATCACACTTAGCTATAAACTCATCCGTGGGCTAAGCCACTGATGAACATCAAAACCCATGATCTACTCATCTCCCCAGAGCCCCACCTATGAGTGCATGAGGCTTTGGGGGAACCATACGGAGCCTGTGATCCAGTCACCTCCTCCCCTTCCTGGAACCCCTACATCTGAACACCAAGATTTTGGGGACAATTTAGCTCAAAACCATTCATGCAGGGAAAGTGTGTGATATTTGACTACTCATTGTTTAGGACAGAGGGTATTTAGCTATTTGAAATGCTTATGCAGGGTCTGGTTGTGGTTTTACCTTCACCACACATTTGGCTCGTATCTGTAATCTACTCAGTTCTGAGTCCTTAGCAGGAGACCCTACCCTGATTACGCCACTGCTCTCACGGGGAAGTCAGGCCATGGTTCCCACAAGTGCAGGGACTCTCTGGAAGCAAATCACAAGGAGGCACCCGTGGGCGTGCTGTGCGGGAATTGGCTGTTGCCCTTAATATTCGTGGGTCATTTAGTAGCAAGGATAGGGCTCTGTTATCAAAGTTGAGACCTGTAGAGTCCTTCCTCAGTCCTTTCTAAGGGAAAAGCAGTCACTTTAGAAGGCTGTCAGGTTTCTCAGCATAGACATAAACTGTGCTTAGTCTTGAAAATAATTGAGTGTTCCTTGTAACAATGCAAGAGTCACCACCCCAACCGCCCCAGCCCTCTCCCACAAGCCCCAGCTGCTGTCCACTACTTCAAAAGCAGCTACAGGAACTCTTCCTTAAATTGTCACTTGCCTGGAAGTAAATGTAAAAGTATAATCAAGGATACAGACAATATAGGTGCTAACACTGGGAAAAGAAATCTTGGTGATCGCCCAAACATCTGATCTCTTTTTCACGAATATTATGTATGAAAAGCATAAATTTACATGAAAAATAGATTATGAATATAAATTTATATTAAAAAAATTTGCCCCACCCTTCTTTTGCATGGAAGAACAACCCATAGAATTATGATGGGGAAGGAGTTGCTCTGGATGGTTTTATTTCAAAAGAAACATTGTAGGACGCCGTCCTTATCACGTGACCTCGCCCACACTGCTTTACGGCTTTTACACTCGTAGAAACCACTCACATCATGTGCTGGGAATGTGGTAGAATTATGTTAAAAATCACATTAAAGCACTCGAGAGGCTGAGGTAGGTGGAGTGTTGTGAGTTCGAGTTTGGCTTGGGCTACAATGTGAGCGAAAAGGCCGGCCTGAACTACATAGTGTGACCCTGTCTCAAAAGAACTAGGGCTGGGAGTTTGGTTCAGTGGCTTCAGCGCCTGCCTAGCAAGTGCAAGATTGTGAGTTCAATCCTTGGTGCCAAAAAAAAAAAAAAAAAAAAAAAAAAGAATCACATTAAAGCCATTGGTTTCCTTTGCTGGTCTAAGGATTAGCCTCCCTCCTCTCACAGAGTTCATGGGTTATATTTAAGGAACGGAAGAATTTCTTCTCTTTTGTTTTTTCTCATTAACTCTTCTAGGACATTTATTCATGAACTAGTGTGGGTTGTTACATTCTGTCTGTTAACTGCGTGGAGCAGCTACCAGTCCAATATCAAGGCTCCACCCAGGCTGGATTTCATGGTTGGGTGTATTCTCTTAATATGATCAAACCCCACTTTCATCTCTGTCCTGTTTCTCAGTATAGAGGATTGAACCCAGGAGTGATCCACCACAGCCACATCTCCAGCTCTATTTATTTATTTTTTGCCCAGCGCCTTTTTTTTGTATTTCCCTAATCTCTTTCCTCCCCCACAGCCAATAGCTAACTACAGACACACAATACACCTGGTCGGAATTCTAGGTAAAACAGCAGTGATTTCTTCTGTCAGTAAGAAAAACTACATTCACTTCAATGGTATTTTCTTTTCTCTTTTCTCAGTGGTAGATTTCCTCTTTTTTGCTCTCTGTCTCTGTCTCCTTTTGCAGTACTGGTGGTTAAATCCAGAGCCTTTGTACTGAGCTATATTCCCAGCTCTTTTAAAAAAAAATTTTTTTTTTTTTAAATTTTGAGACAGGATCTCACTAAGTTGCCCACACTGAGCTCAAACTTGTGATTCTCCTGACTCAGCCTCCCAGAATGCTGGGATCACAGTTGTGCACCACCATGCCCGGCTCACAACCTCTTTCTTACACACCACACCCACATCATTCTTTTCACTCCTGTGCATTTTGACTGCTACTAAGAACTCCACTGATTCTCTCATCCCATCTCCTTTCCCATGACTATTCCCCTTCTAGGAGTCACATCCGCTTGAGTCTGCAGGTGTTTCTGCCTTAAGCCCTGGCAGCGTGAGCAGAGGCATCGCTGCCAACCTGTCCAAACACTGCTGCGACTGTGGAGGGTGGAGGAGCAGTGGAAACAAGAGCATCTATGTGACTCTGAGCCGGGCCGGGAGCCTGCTGGGTCAGCCTGGCTCTGAGAGAGGGGCGACGAGAGGCCAGGCAAGGTGGGAGGCGTCACCGTACCTGTGCTTCCCAAAAGCAGGAAGGGGAGGCAATGAGAAGGAAAGGCTTCTCCAAGAAACAGTGCAGAGGAGAAAGCAGGGATTGGGGGCCCTGGGACCCATGGAGAGCGCCTTGTCCAAAGGGTCAGGGAAGGATGGGACTTAGTGCAACGAGGACAAGCGTCCACCTTGTGGTTTGGTTTCGTCATGTGTAGCACAGGGAGCACCAGGAAGTAAGCGGGGAGGCTGGAGATCAGGGCTCCGAGGGCAGCGAAAGGTGGGAGCAGAGAGGGAGCAGTGCACCTGCTTCCCGTACAGCTGGTGAGGGCACCGTGCCTGTCTGGGGACAGGGATGATAGAGAGGGTGGTGCAGGTTTGTCGCAGCTGCTAGGCAGGACAGACCAGATCGGCTGGGACCACAGAGAGGCCATGCTGGGCTTTGGCTCAGGGAGGTGGAGGCCACGGAGAGCGAGGAAGAAGATGCCATGCAATAAGTCAAGGTGACAGGCAGTGTGC
The DNA here is from genome assembly GCA_004363535.1 of Dasyprocta punctata. Lineage (NCBI taxonomy): Eukaryota > Metazoa > Chordata > Mammalia > Rodentia > Dasyproctidae > Dasyprocta > Dasyprocta punctata. Next base: position 45,578 of record RJWM01002730.1, read on the forward strand.
AGCAGGGACAGGATAAGCCAGATGGCCATGTTGGTGTCCACCTGGGACGGTAGTCAGGTGGTCACATTAATATGTAAATCAACATAAGCTGAAGTCTGTTTCATCTCACACTTCGCTGGTGGTTCAGGATCATTAACTGTATCCGCAGTGTCTTGAGCTCATTCGCAACAGGGTTAAGCAGATCCCTTAATCATGGTCTGGCTGCATTCAGGGCAAAACCACGAAGTATGTTTTTTAAACTAACACACATTTAATAAGACCTAGGATGTCTTGAAGAGAGTTAATTGACAGTGTTGGAAGTCATACAACTTTTTGTTGAGAATTCACTCTCCAGGAAGAATTCATTTCAATTAGTCGCATTTTTATCTTCCCCAAAACTGAAACTTTAGTGTAAATATCTATAAGGTACGATAAAAAAAAAAACTACTGTACTGTGAGTTACATATTTTTTTAAAAAATATTGCCTTTAAATCCCCTGTCTATTCTCCCCCTCACTTTGAACATACTTGTTCCATCATTCTTGCCACTTTCTGAAGCAGTTCTGGAACCATCTGACTACTAACATAATTATTTTCCTCTCTCAAAAATTTAAAAAGTGTTATTTGTGTCTACAGTGACGTGTGAAGACTGAAAATTAAGCATGGGTTAGCGTTTGGCTAACAAACAATTGGCAAGTTCGCAAGTTAGAATTTATAATTGCAGTGCGAAGTCGACTACTTTGTTAGGTTAAGGAAGGGTCAGCCCATAAAAAGGTGAGATTGTCTGGATTGTAGGTAGAGACTGCAAATCTTGCATCCATTCAGATTTTTGCCAACAGATAATGACTTCCCCAAAAGCAGGTGTTTAGAATGGAAGTGTAAACACAAATCTGGTTGATTCGGGTGTTTATTTACTTCCTTATTATGACTAGCACATGTTCAGCTATCCATAAGCTGATCCATAGTCCATCCAACAGTATCATGAATACATAATCTTTAAATGCTTTTGTCCAAAGTGTCCATCAATCCATCCTAGCAACCAACCCCTATGTTAGAGTTATTGCTGTCTGAGTTATAACAGCTACCCTGGGAATCTTGTCTGAGCAGCAAGCTGACTGCTGTTCACAGTCGGAGCTGCTCTTTCCCACCCCCGAACATACACAAAAGATTTTTGTCATTCTTGGCATTGGGCAATAGCAGCAGTGAGACCTGCCAGCAGAGCTCAGAGGCAGAATGTCCCTCCACCTGTTCCGCGCTGTAAGATGGGCTTCCAAGTGCGGGCCGGGTGGGGGCTACTTCCTTGAATGGCAGCTGAATGCATCAGCAGGCCCTTGGCAGCGAGGCCTGGGCACTGAAACCAGGCATTCAGGAGAGCTAAATGGAGAAGAGAAACTTGAGCAAACTGCTTCCTGGAACATCGAGAGCCTGAATGGGAAATTCAGAAGGACCAGATTCGCTCTATTCTTAGACCAGCCGAGGTCAGATTTCCAAGACCCTATTTATTCAAAGTTTTCCCCTAAAAAGTGCCTGGCAATGTAGAAGGACAATAAAAAATACTCCCTTTTCTTTAAGAAAATGTTAATTTACTTATTGTTTTGTTATGCTCTTGCTTGAGCTTATTTTTTCCTTCAGCCCCATAGTGACAGCTTTGTACCCAAAATCGAACAGAATTATGATGGAGAGATTCATTTAAAAGAGACAAATAAAAATGATATGTGTGTACACCAATTCTCCAAGATGAATGTGATTGTTATGTGTCACAAACACATACTAATTAAAAGTAAAGGAAATAAGTAATATATTTCACATCTCAAGGGACAGACCTTCAGTGAGGGGTGCTAGCTATGTCAGCTTGCTCTTGCATCTTTCATTGTTATGGTAACAGGGCTGGGAATAGTGTCCCTAGGTGTGGCAGGAATAATGGCCCAAGTGGAGAAACACTTACCAGCAAGGGGGGTGAGTTGACAGCAAAAGACTGAGCAGAAGTCTAGGGCTTTCATTAATTCCATGTTCTCTGGGGCTTCCTGGAAATCTGATTTCAAACCTAGAGTCCCCAAAATCCTAGCAGTCAAGGAAAGTTCTGACAAGCGCCTGATGAAGGGCAAAAATTCTCCCCCTAAATTCACTTTCTCAGGAAGCTTCAAAGTAATTGCTTGCTTATTCAAAATATAGCCTCAAGAATGACTTTTAATTAGGAAAAAGAAGTCTGAACCCCTTGGTTTCCTTGTGGGAAGATAAATTCATTATTATTTTACAAAGCTATTGTTTATAAACAAAATCCCTCAAAACAAGAATTCCGTGGAGCAAATCATTTTAGCAGAAGCTTTTTAGGAGAGTGTAATGCATACCTGTAATCCCAGCACTTGGGAGGCTGAGGCAGAAAGATCACTGAGAGTTCAGGCCAGCCTGGACTACCTAGTGAGTTCAAGTCTGAATTACACATAGTGTCCTAAGAAAACTAAGTAAGGAAAGGATGTCATTTTTCAAACTTTTCATTAAAAAATTTACAAACAGTGGCTAACTTCCCATTAGATTCCGTACCTAATTTGAAATCCCAAAAGTTTATAAAAATTGTCCTAGGTGAGACTGTGGAAAATTCCAGAGTTCTCCGCACATAGGCTTCCTCTGCTGAGCATGTGGTGCTGGGTTAAGGGGTCCCTGACACTGGCCTGACTCCCTGGAACTGGGAGGAAGTGGCTGGAATTCACTAGAAGGGAATCTGGCTTGAGTCAGACAGACTTCTCCTAGAGATGTGGATTCTTCAGCAAGGTTTTATCCACATAAAAGCAGAAAGTGCACCGACTCCACGAACTCAACCAATGTGCGCAGCTGTGTTTATGACGAGCAGCAATAACAAAATCACTCATTTTTCAATCTGTACAGAGGTATATCCATTCCTTAAATTGTCAGACATTGCTCATGGGTCTATCACATCCCGGGCTCTGGGCCAAGGCTGGGAACAGAAAGACAAATCAGACTCCTGGGTGTCAACAACTGGCCAGGGTGCTCACCTGAGTTACCCTGACATCAAGCTGGGGCCTGGGTCCCCAACCTTCTTCCCGCTGAAAGGGTTGCACCCAAACTTCTCCTGGGACAGTTTCTCCCCTCCATAGACGCCATGGGCTTTAGGTTCTACACAGCTGGCTTCCCCAGGGAGCTCCTCTAAGAATCTAGTGTCTTGCCCCAGACTGGATGCTGTTTGAAAGCTCTGATTCTCCTTTCTTCACCCCTGGGCAGCTCTCACTCACGCCTGATAAGAAGTAGAGAAATAGGGAGAAAGTCCCTCTGTGGGATGGCCACTGGCCCTCTGCAGAATGCTCACCCATCATGCAGTCCTTCAGCACAGAATCTCTTATTGAGTCTTGCTTTGTAAATTTCCCCCAGTAAATCCCACTAGGCTTCCTGGAATCCATCCCCAAGTTGCCAATCTTGGTGAGTGACAGGCGATGAGCATGAAGGATACCGTACTACAGCCTTGCAAGATGTTACCATGGGAGGACCCTGGGGGATGGGTAGCAAGATCACTCTGTCTTATTTATCACACCTGTGTGTGAATCTATAATTATCTCTGTATAAAAAGTTCAACTCAAAATTAATAAACAAATGAATTCAGAGCACAAATTACTCAGCCTGTGTTATGGTTTGTGACTAGATGTCCCCCCAAAGCCTCACACAGTCATGGGGTGCAGGCTTTTCAGAGGTGGCTGAATCTGGAGTTTGTGAGGGATTCATGGTCAAATGCTGGGACTAAGGGCGTGGGTGCTACACCCACCCTAGGGCGGGTAACTTGCATACAATATAAGGCACAGAAAGAGGTTTGTCTCCTCTTTCCCTTGTTGCTTTTGCTGTGTTTCGCTGCTGTGAACTTTTGCCCATCTGCCTTAGAGCCAGCTGATTATGGACTGAAACCTCTACAAACCATGTACAAAATAAACCTTTACCCCTTTAACTTTGCATGTTGAGTATTTTTGTCTCAGCAATGAGAGAAAAGTAACTAAGACAGCCTGTCATTTTTTTCTTCTTAAAATTGCAGTATAGCTAAATAAAAGTCTACTAGTGGCCATCAGCAAGGTTCTGTGGCTTCTGTATTCATGGACACACAGGCAGGTGGACCAGGAGGCCTAAAGGAATGGCAGAGGACTTGACTCCCCTGATATAAGCAACCAGGAAAAGATGATTCATCATAACGTGAGAAGTCTTGAGTAGGGTATTCCCAGGGTCAGTTAACACAGCACTTCACCGTTCGTGGTTGGGAACCAAAATTCTTTCAGCTTCTAGCCTGCTCTCTTCACCATGTCAGCTTAGTCCTCAAGCTGGCTCAGGCATGGATACCAGATGATTGCTGTCATGCCATGTTCCACATGCAGCTGTGAACAAAATCTCTTTTCATAAGCTTCATTCTAAGAATGGGGGATGGATTGATTGCCATTGTCCCTAAATGGATCCTTGTATGGCAGTTAAGGTTAAATGTCACATTAATTGGCTTGGGTTCCACCTAGGGAAGTGGTGCAGCACACTTCTAGCTGAGTCTGGGTGAGTCATAGAGAGGTAAACTGGAGTCTATACCTGGTCTTTGGCCCCTTCCTCTCTGGCATTGTTCCTCTGCTCTACTTTCCAGCCACACCACACCCTTCTACCATGATGTCTCTGCCCTGTATGCAGCCAACCATGGATCGAATCATCTGAAACCTTGAGCCAAATTAAACATCTCTTCCTTATATTGTGAGTGTCAGGTATTGTGTCCCAGTGATGAGAAAGCTGACTAATATATCCTGAAAGGGGGGTGATTAAACCTGGTGGGGAAAAAAATCATGCTTTACTGATGAGTAAGAGCAAGGACTGGGGATGGGCAGCAACTCACCACCACTGAGCATGGTGACGCTCAAGGCCACGCAGAAGGATATGGAGAGGCAGTGGGGCACTGGGAAAAATGCACTTTGATAGCCTGTTCTGATTCCACACCATGGAAACAATGGTCCAGCTCGCCAAGTAGGTCTGGGAAACGCAAAACAAGATGGGGTGTAAGGAAGAGAGGCCACCATCACTGGAACTCAAAGAATGAACTTCCAAAAAGGAGGCTGCAGGGCTGTCAGTGTTGTGCTTGTTGTAAAGGATCCTGGCTTGGGTTTAAAGGTGAGCAAATTTTTTTTGTGCCATTTTTCTTTGCTTGCACTGTATCCAATTAACGTGTAATAATGCTTAAGAAGCTGAGAATGGTGGCACATGCCTGTAATTCCAGAACTCTGGAAAGCTGAGACCTGAGGATTACAAGTTCAAGCCCTTGTCTGGGCACCTTAGTGACTTAGCAAGACCCTGCCTCAAAATAAAAAAATAAATAAATAAAAAATGCATTGGGAATGTAGCTTAGTGCAAATGCCCTGGGTTCAATCCGTAGAACTGAAAAAAAAATGCTTAAGGGCTTTTTAAAAATAAAAAGTGAAAAAATGCAATAGCTCCTTTTTCAATTATTTCTTTCTAACATTCCAAAGAGTTCTTTTTATTTATTTATTTATGTATTTACTCTAACTTTCTGACATACAAGTGTAGTGCCCACTGGAGGGTCTAGTGGGACAAGGGTCAGTCTGTGCACTGAAAGACACATTCAGTGAGGGGGAAAGGGTACAGAATATGTTAAGGTGAGGGATTTTTCTACCTGCCTGACTATGGACCCCAGGAGCAGAGACTGGTCTTTTCCCCAATCTCTATCTGCATTTCCAATGCCTGTCACAGAGTCGATGCTCAATAGATACTTGTTGAATTCACTAAAACTTCCCTTCTTTACCACCAAACTATAAAAACCTGGTTATAGTATTTCTGGTAGGTAGCTTTAAGAAGAAAGGAGGGAAGCTGGAGATCTCTCTGTGTCATTCTGTGGCACATACCCCACTTGTGTGGCACTGAATGTCAGATTTCCCAGGTGGCCTCTACCAGACCTAAGCCCTGGAGACGGGAGCTTGCAGAGTCCCAATCAGGGCAGCGAATGCTGAGCAAGGGGCAGGGCCTCGCCCTCCATGCAGCAGAGGAGGGGGGAGGCAAAGGAACACTCTGTCTTGCTGCTGAAATGAGACTGAGTGCCACATTTCCAGACCTGGAGGGCCAGTGGGTCTGTGACACAGGCCAAAGGTTCCTCCCAGAGTCTGGGGCAGTGGGAGGGGCATAAAAACACACTATTGAGCCCATCAAAATTTTTAAAAGATGGAGAAAATTACTCCTTCCCTCTAGAGCAATTTCACTACTGACCTTTTGTTTTGTTTTGCTGCTGTTATTGTTGCTGCTGTTATTGAGGTGTTTGTTTGTTTGTTTGTTTGTTTGCTTGTTTTGGCAGTTGGTTGGTATCTTGAGACAAGGTCTCTCTATGTGATTCACATTGGCCAAGGTCTCTCACGTGGTTCATGGCAGTCCTCCTGCCTCAGCTCCCGGAGTGCTAGGATTACAGACCCAGCTCTTCTTTAAAAATTCTTTTTCTCTTTCCTGTCTTTATTTTTTTATGCTTACTTTTCTCCTGTCCCCTCAACTTCCTCCTCTACCATAAAATCGATACTTTGTAAAGGAAAATATAATTTAACATTTGAGAGCCAGGTTTTTTGTGTGTGATTTTGTCTCTTCGTAGAAAATTATTCTCCCATCCTATATTGATTTTCATAATAACTATGAAGACGAAAGACTCCAAATAAGTGCACGATGAATGCATGAAGAGGAAGAAACCAATTATTTAAAGACTAAACATTTTTGCACCCTGGGTCCTACCACTTTAGAGTTCAACTTGATGCCACTGCTATTGGAATTCCTAAGATTACAACTGCCATCTCTGCTTTACAGGCTTCCTTTATCTGCACAGACCTTTCCTGTCCTGTGTTCTGCTTCCCCTGAGGCCCATTACAACACACTTATTGTTGGCTTGAGGTTTACTGGGGGGAAAGGGAGCAGGGGGCCTTCTTTAAAAAAAAAACTAATGTGAACCCAAATGTTTGGGGGAAAGGTGGAGGAAATAGGGAGTCATGAGATGTTGGTCCCGACCTAGATGGGCACACTTGCTTATGTCTGGGGTGACTTCACAATGAAGAGTGTCTTCCTAGTTAATTAATTTAGTCTATAAAATATATTTTTTAAAACTCAGTGTACCTATACGAACGTGTATGTGACAGTGTTTATGACTTTGCAGATCTGAGTCACCAATCCCAGGTAATTTAGGTATAGTTTTCCACATGCCAGGCACTGCATGAAGTGATGTGTGTGTACATGTGTGTGTGTGTGTGTGTGTGTGTGTGTTAAATTTCCATTGGTGTGACAACATACGTGAGAAAATTGACTTACAAGGAGAAAAGTCTTTGTCTTATGGTTTCAGGGCATTCAGTCCATGGCTGACTGGCTCTGTTGCTTTGGGGCTTGCGGTAGAGGAGGCAGTCAGGAAGTAAAGAGGTGAACCCCAATGTCCCCTGCAAGGGCATGCCCAGTGACCTACCTTCCTTTCACTGTGTCCCATCTGGTACAGGTTCTACCACCTCCCATTCACCACAGGCTGAGGATTAAGCCTTTGACCCATGAGATTTTATGGGACATTAAATACCCAAATTATGCCAGTGTGGTTTCACTCAGTCCTTCAACAATTCTACTAGGTTGGTGTCTTAATCAGCTCAGAATGCCATGAAAACATACCATAGAAGAGGTGGCATAAGCCACAGGCATTTGTTTTCTCCTAGTTCCAGACCCTGGAAAGCCAAGATCCAGGTGCTGGTGGGGTTGGCAAGTGATGAGATTCTCCAGGGTTGCAGACAGTTACATTCTTACTGTGTGGTCACAAGACTGTCCTCTGTGCTCCAGAGTGGAGAGAGAGAGGGGGAGGGGGAGGGAGAGAGCACTCTGGTGCCTCTACTCAGAAAGATACTAATGTGATGGGACCCAGGCCCTACTCTTCATGTCACATCCAACCCTAATTACTCCCTCACAAAGCCACTTCCAAATGCAGCCACGTAGGGAGCTAGGGCTTAACGTTATAAATCTGGGGAGACACAGGTATCCAGTCTCCCACAGTAAGTAATTTTATTCCTCCTGCTTTTCAGATTAGGAGACTGACTGAGTAATTTGAGCCCAGGCAGATTGAGTAATTTGCCCAAGGCCAGTCAGCTGATAAATGGTGATACTAGGTATGAAATCCAATGTCTGTGTTCTCAACCACCACCACGCTGTGCTGTCTCCCATCACCCAGCAGCCACCAGCATCATCCAGTCACATACCCAGGACCTGGCTTAACCCCGTCACATGATTATCAGAGATTTGTCTGCTTTTTAAAGTTCTTCCCTCTGGGGAAGAAAAATACCCTCGCTATTATTATTTTATTAGAAATAGATTTCTGTATTGTTAAGTTTAGAAATAATAACATGTAGTTATTAAAATCTAGCTTTGTTTTTGGCAATGAGGATTGAAACCAGGGCTTTTGCCCTGAGCTACCTCCCCAGGGGAGTTTTAATTCTTGGCTCAATCTACCTTTTAAAATGCTTCTACATCTTAGTAACTCTAGTAAAGACCACCCCTAAGTTTCTATGTTTAAACTTTTAAAACTCAATAGTAAGAAAACAAACAATTTATGACTGAGGAGGTAGCTCAGCGGAATTGTACTTGCCTGGCACATGCCAGACCCTGGGCTACATCTGTAGCACTGCAAACAAATGAAGAAGAAAAGAAAGAAGGAGAAGGGGTTGGGGAATGAAAGGAAGAGGAAGAGGAAGTTGAAGAAGAAGGTGGGGGGAGGAGAGAAGGAGGAGACCAAGAAGTGGAGAAGGAGGGGGAGAAAGTAAAGGAGGAGAAGAAAATGGAGGAGGAGAAGGAAGGGGGTGAGGAGGAGAAGAAGAAGGAGAAGAAGAAGGGGAAGGTGAAGAGGAAGAAAGTGAGCAACCCATTTGGAAAGTAGACAGAAGACCTTGGAAGACATTCACCAAAGAAAATGCACAGATGCAAACAGCGTAGGAGAAGGTACCCCCATCATGTGCCATCAGGGAAATGCCAATCAAAACTGAAGCGAGAGGCCACAGCTTACCTAGCACCTATCAGAGCTGTGCAAATCCTGGATGCTCCACCACCCAGTGCTGCTGCGGACAGAGCCATAGGAAAACTGTTTCACTGCTGGAGGGAGTGCAAAACAGCATAACTACCTTGAAAGACGGTTTGGTGGTTTCTTACAAAACAAGCTTCTATATTTAACCCATGTGGTTAAAAATATAACCAGTGGTAATTTTTTTTAAAGGCTGTATTACTGGTTGAAATATTTTTTAAAAAATTAATTCAACTTTCTACTCAGAAAACTGGAGCACTGTAATTTGGTGAGATTACATTTTGCTTTTGGTTTTTGAGACCAGGTCTCACTATGTTGTTCAAGCTGGCCTGGAACTCACTATGTAACCCAGGTTGGCCTCGAACTCATGGTGATCCTCCTGCCTCAGCCTCAGCCCCCTAAGTGCTGGAATAACAGGTATGAGCCACCACCTAGAGCTCTGAAGAAAACATTTTTATACCAACTTACAGACTTCTCTGTGTTAGAATGAAACATGTGCCAAGAAGGAGCTGATTGACTGGCTGATAACAGTCCTAGGGTTTTGTTTTTGTAGTACCAGGGGTCAAATCCATAGCTCCTGCCTGCTAGGCAAGTACTCTCCCCTGGGCTACAGGCCTAGGCCACCAGCCCAAGGATTTTAGTGGAAGCAGCTGAGAGGGACTTTGAGGTGAGTGTGCACAGATTCTGGAATCTGGCTCTCCAGGTCTGAACCTGACTCTGCCCTGTCCTTGAGCAAGTCGTTCAGCCTGTTTCAGCTCCTCAGTAGTAAAATGAAGATAGTAGACGCTTCAGCCTTAGGTGAGCATTGAGTGCTAGAATCCATATTAAATGCTAATCAGATAGGTTCTACAGGAACACCCACTAATTTTCTTTTGACTTCTAACGAGAATGTTTTGTTACACTTTTTAAAAACTATGATCACTCCCCAAAGGGTCACTGAGCTCACAAGAGAGCTCTGTGTGTGGTGACAGGACTGACAAGAGTGTGGAGTCCAGGTCAGGCCCCAACCCATTCTCAGGGTTAGGAGTTACACAGGAAACAGAAGTTCTGGAGGCAAAAGAGGCCTCACACAAGCAGGATCAGTGTCGACCGCAGGCCTTGCCCCTAAACCACAGCCACACAGCCCGACCTGGGGTGCGAGCAGCTCTCGCTTCCTCCCCACGGCAAACACCGTGGCGCCCTGCAGCCCCTGACTTCCGCTGAACGCACCTGTGTGCAGCCTCGCTCTTTGTGGGGGAAGACATTGCAATGTGGGGTTTTTCTCTTCATGATCTGTTTAAAATCAGGCATTTCTGTTGTTAGAATGAGTGTAGATTATTAAGAACTACGGAAAACATTTTGACTGGCGCAGCTTAATTTTTAAATAAGGTTTAACTTAGACAAAGAGATACAACTCCCCCACCCCCGCCACACACACACACACACACACACACACACACACACACACGGAGACACCAGGTGTCTGTCTGCCCTGCTGAAGGACTGGGGAATTTTGTGGCTTTGAGGGAAGAGTTGGGGATAACGGCTGGCATGGCTGAGAACTAAGAAGAGGGGACTTGAAGGAGGGTATGAATTGTCTTCCTATACAGCTCTGTTATGGATTGAAAACTGGTGGTCAACTTAACACCAGCTGAATTACATCAGCATGGTGCTGAGTACAGATGGCCCAACTGAGGAAAGTTGCCAGCATATATAGAGATGAGGAGAAGAAGGGTGTTGGCGTTATGTGTTCTTTCAAGAGATGCTGTTTCAAGCCAATGGCTCTCTTGGAGGTGCTTGTCATGCTGGCTTCCCCAGTATGGATTCAGCCATTATTGTCGGAGGAACTCAGGACCTCATCAATGAGAGTGGCTGTGGTTCACCTTGGGGGAGCTCTGCTCCTCACATTGTGCATTGCTTCCTGGCTCCGGAGGGGAGGCTGTGTGCTGGAGAAGCTTGTCATGCTGGGCTTCCTGACCTGTACTCCACTGCTCATCATCGGAGGAGCGCGGGACCTCGTTGCCACTGAGGATGGCTGTGGTGCTCTTCAGGGCAGCCCCACTCCTTAGTTTGAGCATGACTTCTCGGTTCCCGTGTAGAACCCTCAGCCTGCTGCACAGCTCCTTCACCCTGCTGACATAGACTTTCTAGTTCCACCGCTGACCTTTGGCCTTCCCAGCACAGAACCATAAAATAGACTGGTGTGAGTCCTTATTGTGGGCTCTTAGATTTCCAGTTGGATTTGTGGGCGGCATTGTCAAGCATTTTGGGTCTCTAGCTGTACACATGCAGGACATTGCTGTGGGATCCAGTCCCTTGCCTGAATATCCTGGGTCTTTAATGTTGTTGACAGATTTTCTTGCACTTTCTTGTGTTTAACTTTGGGTGACCATCACAAAACAGTATTACAAATTCTGTGTCCTGTATGCAGTTGTTCTCCCTGTGACCCCTGACTACAACAAACTCTTTGGACTTGTTTAAACCCCAATGCCTAGACAAGTGTGGGCTGGATGGTGTGTCGGGGGGGACAATGGGCAAGAACCATTTTTTGTAAAACTGAGGATTGAACCCAAGATCTTTGCATTGAAATTACATTCCCAAACCCTTTTGAGACAGGCTGTCACTCACTAAATTGGTAAGTTGAGTTGAACAGCCTGGGCTAGAACTTATGATCCTCTTGCCTCAACCTCCCAGAGTGCTTGGATCACAGTCACTATAGCCGGCTGACACAAAACCTTTTTGAAGCTCAATCCGAACCACTGCTCCAGATCACAGGTGACGAGGAGAAGCTCAGAGTTGGGAGGAAGAGTGGTTTCCATGGCTTCCACACCACACCCCACTCTTCTCTGACTACCCAAGGGCTGGCAGGCTTGGTGATGCTGGCAGGGACCAGGTCCTTGGCTTGAGCTGAGGGCCTTTTATGAAGGGCAGTGGTAGCACCAAGGGCTTCAAAGGGAGCCCTGCAGGATGCAGACTTGGAGGAGCCAAGCAGAAGAGCAAGGACTGAGTGGCTGTGTGTAGTTACAGCAGCTGTTTTGTAAGGATGAGTGACACGTCTAGTTAGGGACGCCTAGAAATAGCTGGAGGACAAGAGGTCAAACTAAGAGCCTGTCTACCTTTGTAATTTGGACATCAAAAGGAAATGAAACCTGCCTCTCTATGTCTGGAGAGAATTAGATATGGAGTCACTAAACTGTAATTGCAATTAATGGGCTATTTTATATGCAACCTAATTTCAGAGGGAAAAAAAATTGGTGGCTTGCAATAAAATAAGATGAGAGCCACTGCCAAAATGTCTATGAATTGGAAAAATAGAGAGGCAAAAGCAATTTTTTTATTAGATTATGCAAAAATAGAAAATGGCAAAGCTTAGAAAGACTGGAACTTGCCTGAAGGGAACCTTTTACAAGTCATAGCATTTGTTTTCAAGGAGGGTTCAAGGTAGGTGGAAGAAGGACTGAGGACTTGTCTTAAATATTTGCATCTTGCTGTATTACTGAGAAAATAGGAATTGACCTTGTCAAAGGATGAAGAGTTGGATGGACGTGAACACCTTTGGTCTGACTGAGGTTTGGGGATTTTGGTTTTCTGCAGTGCTCAAACCCAGGGCCTCAAGCATGCTGGGCAAACATTCTGCCCCTAAGCTCCAGCCCAGCCCAGGCACTACTTTTGTACTCTTGTTCCAAGGATATCCTGGTATTTTGAGACACCTCCAGACCAGCCTTGTAAATTACTGTAAGACACATGACACTAGGACTGAGAATGTAGTTCAGTGGTAGAGCTCTGAGTGTTAGTCTCAGCACCGCGTGCACACACATGCACACATACACGCACATGCACACATACATGCATATGCACATGCACACACCCCTGGGGTGCAGACAGTGGGCCCAGCCCTATGGGCAACAAGGCTATAGCATTGAAGACCATGCCCACAGTATCTCCGCACCTACCCATTAGACTGGTACCAATGCACCACAGATAACAGTGTAAAACACCTCCTGCAGATTTGCTTGTTAGAACTTCCCTGAGACCAGTGGCCTTGGTCATCCCCTTCTGTCTGTCCATTTCCCACCAGTGGTAAAGCTTTATTTGTTCATCCTTTGGGTTGCAATGATGAGCCACTTCCTGAGGAAACCCTTCTCTGACTGCTGTAAGCCTTTCCTTGTCCTCTTTACTTCTTCATATATGATCTATTTACACATAAATAATATTGACATAACTGTGCCTTGACTACTCCAGATAATACAGGTGAGGATCACACCCATGCCCTTTACCCATGAACCCTCAGGATCTGACATAGGGTATGGCATGCAGTAAACAGTAACATTTGCCGAATGAGTGGATGAACGATATTAGTATCTCTGCAGATCTTCCCTACTTGGCTCAAGACAAAGCACTAATCTGTTACCCACTTGTGCTATTCATATTTTTAACTACTTTTTTTTTCCAGCACTAGGGGTTGAACTCACAACTTCATGCCTGCCAGACAGGTGGTTAAGCCAGTGAGCCAAACTCTCAGCCCTAGTTTTCTGAGACAGGGTCACACTATATAGCTCAGGCCGGCGTCGAACTCACAACGCTCCTCCTACCTCAGCCTCCCGAGTGCTAGTAACTACTTTCAATATTAGATAAGCAATACATGAATATACATTCACTGCAAAAAAATTTCAAACACCCAGGTACACATATTAAAGTTATGGTCTTATATATGTAAATTCAGGCACAATAAAGCTATTTTTTTGGTACCAGGAATCAAACTCAGGACCTTGCACTTGCCAGGCAGGCATTGTGCCACTGAGCTATATACCTGGTCCAAAGGTATTTTTTTAAAAAAGTCTATAATCTGCTTCATGACTCCACCCCAACCTAGTCCCCCATTCTTTCTGCTAGGTGTAAAACCACTCTTTAGTTTCACATGTAAACTTCCAGATCTTTTTCTGTGTGTTTTATAGATAGGCAGACAGACAGATCTTCATGCATGCGTGTCCAGATAAATATTCACATATTTATGCTGTCAAACACATGTGTGGTGCATAGATATATCCAGAGTATGTTAATGCAGTACTAAGGCAGAAACCTGTGAGATACTGCAGAGGGAACTGAATACAGGTAATGAATGGAAGACTTAAGAGGCCAAACAGAGAATGGCAGAAGCCACGATAGCCCTGGGGCTGGAGGCATAGAGGGAGGTCACTAGAATCCGGGAGCTCGGGCCATCTGAAAGCATCCAGAGTGCTGGCAGCCCCTCCAGGCTACGGCTGACAGCAAGGACTGAGGGGCCCCTGGGCATGGGGAGAGGAGCTCTAACTTGGCTTCTGCTCTTCTCCCAGGCTTCAGTGTCAATCTCTAACTGTCTTTGGCCAGGTCTGCAAATGAACCTGGAAAATGTGTCTTTTTTGTGATGCAAAATTCAGGGAGAAGACGCTTTGGAACAGACACGACTGCACATAGACAAAGGGCAGCCTATGTCGTTTAAAATAAAACATAAATAGCTCCATGGCATATGTAGGGTTCTAAATTTATCATCTGCCATTTTTATAGAGATGAAATCTGCCTAAAAAGGCCTTTGAGAGCAGCCCTGGTCCACAGAATCAAGGGACAGCAGGTGGGCACAGGTGGGCAGCAGAAGGCAGGCGTTCATGGGAGAAATGCACTCATAGCAAAAGGACAGACTCATCACAGCACAGCAGCTGGGGCCGCTGGGTGCAGGTCCTGCCCTGCTGCAGAGAGTAGAAGGAAGGCAGGGACCAAAGACTCAGAACTTTCTCAGCCCTAGGGAACCGGGGCTCCCATGTCGACTCAGAACTTCTACATAATGGGGAACTGAAACACAGCAAAGCAAAAGGCCAGGAAACCAGACAGGCCTTAAGCCACTTTATTGTCTTGTTTCTTTTTTTTTTTTTTTCTTTTTGAAGACAAAGCAAGGGAGGTGTTTGGGGGACAGTTTAGCACCAGTGCCTCCTCTTCCTGCCATGAGTCATCAAACAGACAAGGTGTGATGAGGAACGAGACAACCTGAAAGCAATGGTTCCAGAATGTCCTGCTCTGCTCAGGCACCTAGCCCATCTTATGAAAGCACCTCTCCTCCTTAGATGTTGCTCTGACCTCCTAGCTGCTGGTGACTGCCCATGGGACAACTTTGGAGGCCTCCGTGTGTCTTAGGCACTGTGCTAGATACACAGAGGAATCAGGCACAATAATGAATAGATCACGTCCCTCCAGAAGCTTCACAGGGAGTCAGAAATGAAAGCAGATTCATCCGATGCAAGATGATAAAATAATAACATCCATAGCCGAAGAGAGGGAGTGAGTAATTGCTTGGGGGAGGAAAGCCCAAGGAAGTAGACAGAGAAGGCTTAAAAGGGTGACATCGGAGAAGCCTTGCAGGAGGAACAGGAACGTTTTTGATTTCCAGGTCCAATATTAAAATAATGCAATTAGACCAACCTTCCCCCAAGCACCATTATTGCTCAAAAATTTACAGAGAGATTATTCTTGTCACCACTACTTCTCATCACATAATGGAAGACCCCACTCACACACACACATGTACATGCGCACACACCTCACTTTTGATGGAGAAGGTGAATCCATCACCCCCTCAGTCAGGGTAGACAAGGCCAGACTGAGACTTCCAGAGCCTCTGAGAATGTTTGAAGCTATGCCCAGGATTTAATACTAGACAATGCCATCAGTCAAATGGCTATAAGGAAGCCCAACAAAGTTCTTATCTGTCCTGCACTGATGCTTTGTATGTTTTCTCCACTCTGTTTTTTAAATTGGCCGTACAGATTCACAGGTTTCCCTTTGGAAGATTGGCACATGCACATAACACACTTTGATCATGTTCGCCCCCCATCTTTCCCTTTGCCCTGTTTCACACTGGTAGGATTCAATGCATATAAGATATTTTGCTCACAATTGTTCCCCTATTATCTGCCCTTCCACTCTAGGAATAAGAAGGAGGGCCATGTTTGAAACTATCAGAGAGCCAGTTCTTACTCCTAACACGTCCTTCTGAGTGTTGGGGGACCCTGCCTTGTGGGTGCCCCACAGATGCGTGGCCTGCATGGGTGTCAGGCACCGAAGATGCAGCCTCTTTGTACTCCCGAAGTCCTGGGTGAGGTTGGGCCCAAGTGCATGTAAATGTTCTTAACCAAACACACTTCCACCTCCCCTCTTGCTTCCTCACATGGCACACGCATTAAGACTCTGGTTTTACCCCTCTGCCACTGAACACAGAGTTTGTAACTCTGGAGACCCAGAGGTCTGGATCACCACAGAAAAAAGGCAGGTATGAGAAGCAACTTCCTTAGGCTGAGCCCAGCAACTTGGAGCAAGATGAAGCCCCTGTCACAGCGAGGCATCCAGGAACCCAGGCTACATCTCTGAACCCTTTTTATTTTTTACTTTGAGACAGAGTCTCACTAAATTGACCAGACTGGACTGGAGCTTTCATCCTCCTTGGGCCTCCCAACTTCTGAAATCTTAGGAGCACACCGCTAAGCTCAGCTCTTTTGGCTTTCTTTTATACTTTATGAATATTCTGTTTTTCCAGGGAAGGGGTTGGAAACTTGTTCTGAATCTTGAGGAGGAAGCAGCGAGTCTCTGGGACTGTTGGCTCCAACAGCTTTTCCACGGGGCCCACAGAAAGGATGAGGAAGCAAAGGGGCAACTGGCATAGAAAGCACCCAGAGAGAAGGTGCTGTTGTAGAGACAGTGCCGATGCCATGGAAGGCCCTGGTACTACCCCAGAGTCCAGCCAGCATGGAGAAAGCTTCCCATGCAGTCGTGCTGTGGCACAGAGGAGACACATCCTCAGGACGTGTCCTTAGCTGATTCCATCCCAGAGCGCACTACACAGCAGGCTGTGTGGTCAAGACCGTGTTTAAAATTTTATATTTTTACTTTTTAAACTTTTTTTGTTATAAACTAAGACAGAGGGCCTGGGGTATGGCTCAGGGGTATGAGGCTTGCTTCTTATGTGCAAGGCCCTGGGTTCCATTCATTCCCAGCATCACCAAAATACAAACCTAAGATCCACATATTAGGTGGCCGGCCCCAGGTCAAGGACCTCGATGTTACTGTCCTCTACCTCTATGTCTGGAAGGTCTTCAGGGACAATGACACCCATGGCACAGTCACCTTCTGTGAAGGCAGTGTCTCTTTTGGACTATTTCCTGAAGGGTTTTATTCTGATGGCCCCAGCAACCCCAGAGAAAGGCAAAAGCTGGGGTCACCAGACACCATTTGTTATGGTTTGTGCCTGGATGTCCCCCCAAAGCCTCATGTAGTCATGGGGGCAGGTTGCTAGAGTTTGTGAGGGATTTATGATCCAATGCTGGGATTATGGGTGTGAGCGCTACACTCACCCTAGGGTGGGTGGCCCACATACAATATAAGGGACAGAAAGAGTCTTCTCTTGTGCTCTTCCCTTTTGCTTTTGTTGTTTTTGCA
Source organism: Dasyprocta punctata (assembly GCA_004363535.1). Classification (NCBI taxonomy): domain Eukaryota; kingdom Metazoa; phylum Chordata; class Mammalia; order Rodentia; family Dasyproctidae; genus Dasyprocta; species Dasyprocta punctata. Next base: position 63,044 of record RJWM01002730.1, read on the forward strand.
GTCTTCTGCCGTGAACGGTTGCCTCTCAGCCATGCCACCTGCCTGGAGCCAGCTGATTACAGACAGAAACCTCCACAAACTGTGAGCTAAATAAACCTTTCCTTCTTTAACTTTGGGTGTTGGGTATTTTGGCTCAGCAATGAGAGAAAAGTAACTAAGACACTGGATTTTTTTGTTTTTGTTTTTCTTTTGCTCAGCCTCAGGCTTCTCTCTCTTGAGGACCTGTACTGCTCTCTGAGTGTGTATGTTTTTCCACCTAATAAACTTTTTTACACCTTTCAAAAAAAAAGTGCATACTCTAAAAGAAGAAGAAATATAGTAATCATGTAAAGGTAACATAGCTGTTCATCATGGTTATCATGTACTATGCTGTAAGAGCAATGCTGTCACATGACTTCCTCATTAACATCAGTATCTCCACCAACTCATACAAAGTGTGTTGCACTACACATGATGTTATGACAACCATGACACTGCTGGGTGGCAGAAACTTCTCAGGCCCACTGGGAGACATTGTCACATATGTGGTCTATCAGTGACTCAGACATTGTTACGCAGCATGTGGTTGTATTTCAGGGAACACCTGGAAGGGTGATCATGTGGGGAACCAGAGGCAGATGCTACCTTGTATGGACTGGGGAGAGTGAAAAGCCAAAGGTCACATTCAGGAAATCAGGAAAAGCCAGGGTGGTACAGAAGCTGCCACCCATCACCCCACAACACAGGCACTGAAGCATAAGCTTCAGAATGGTTCTTGCTGGCTGTGGCCACCACCTTGGTGTCATACACCAAAAGAGCCATCACAGTGGGTAGTAGGTGTGTTCCTAGAAGCCATCCTGATACAGAGACTATGAGCAATGACTCAACAGCACACAGAAATGTTTCCAAGCCTGACTCAGTGGTGCAAGCCTGTGATCCCAGCACTCTAAGGTAAGGCAGGAGGATCCCAAGTTCAAGCCCAGCCTGGCAATTTAGTAAGATGCTATCTCAAAATAAAAAATAAAAAGGGGTTGGAGATATGGCTTAGTACAGAGTTCTGGTTCAGTCTCCAGTCCTGGAAGAAAATGTCCACAAATCACACAAACAAGGCCAAACTACTTGAGTCACTTGACTCAGCTTCCCTTTAGCCAGACTTTAAGATGCCCAAGATCACCCTAAGTCTCCCAAACAGGGCACAGAAGTAGAATCTGAGTGGGACAAGATATCAACTTTAACTAAGTATGATTTCTAATATGTACTACTCACCACATTTACAAAAACATTTGCCCCCATGCATGCAGCACAAGAACTTTAGGCAGAGTCCCCAAGGAGGAGGCCCGTAAGTTAACTTTCCACGACCTAGGCCAGAGAGCTCATTTCACTGCAGGAAAGGCAGCAGGACAAGCACAGAGGATTTCTTTGAGTATTGCTCATAGTGATAACATTCCACCCAATGTAGGCATGCTAATAACAAGACTAGATGGTTTATTAAATTAATACAAATTTGAATTAGTAGAGAATGAGCCACTTTGGGTAGCCTTTACATTCTGACTTTGGGATCACTCTCTTTTAAATCAGAGGTCCCACACTCATTCATTCAACAAACATGTACTAAGGACCCTGGTGCTGTGCTAAGCTTACAGGGTAAGAAAAGCATATTAAGGGGCCACAGGTCGGGAGACACAGAGACAGGGTCTACAGTTACAGGATGAGAGAGAAAAGGCTCAGGCTCCTCCTGAGAGGGGAACAAGGGATGAGAGAAAAGCATTGAGATCGCTGGGAATCAAACCCAGGGTCTTGGTCCAATCAAGCTGTTGTTCCACCACTGAGCTGCATCCCTCGTCCTCAAAAATCACTGATGAGCATCTGCTCTCCGCCTGCCTGGGGCCAAGGGCCAGGCAGATGTCAAGCAGACCTGTGGTCCTGCCTTTCCAGATGACCAGGGCAGGTGCATTTGCCTATGGGTTGCAACCAGCCATGGCCTTCTCAGGGAGTGATGTGAATGCGGAGGTAGACCAGCTGGGCTACCTGCTGACATGGGCTTCCTGAATGAGCCAGGTGCACCGAGAGGCAGAGGCAGGAGGGTTTCTTGGGGTGTTATGGATAAAATGAACCTTGAGAGCAAAGGCCTGAGGATGGGAAGGAGCACATGAGAGGGAGAAAAAGACAAAAAGACTGCAGTGTGACTGAGAGGGCTCTAGGGAAGAGGACAGAAGGGGCTGTGCCACTGGGATGGGTGAATGGGCCTGAATCCCAAGGGAGAGACTCACCCAACTGGCATCTAAACCGCTCTAGCTGCAGTGTGAATATTGGGTTACAGGGTTACTTTGGCAGGAACTGCATCCTAATTACTTTCCTCTTTCTCGCTTTCCTTTCCGGTGACCTCAGAGATTTAAATAAATACTTGCCAGATACACAGCAGACAGCATGCCAACAATGAGGGCCAGCATGGCTCGAGGAAGAGCACACAGCTTGATGCATATCCATCCTCCCTCACCTCTCAGGGGCCCGTGGCTCTGGGCAGGTCACTCGTCCCCTCCCAAACCCTCCCTTCATAAAGCGGGGAGAACAATGCCTACTCCACCAAGAGGGGTGAACAATAGGAAGGGTGCGGGCGCGTTACTTGGCTTTGGCAGAAATCCATGCATACCAGCTGTGATTGGCAATCATCGCAGTGCTGTCACACAAGTCAGAGGGAGAATTTTAATATGCAGTGGACATGTGAGTGCTGCGTATTTCTGCAGATGCCTGTCTAATGAGATTGTCCTAATACTTGTGTTGGAAAACAGGCTTATGTTACAGGTGTGATTAAAATATACATGGACATACAATAAAGTTTTTAATAAGTTTTCTCAGTAAATTGTATTTTAGGTGAGCTGTCTTACATTGGCTTTTTCCCCTGTATGTAGTTGCTCTCTGGAGAAACTGAACCCATTTATTAGACTGTCTATTATTCCCTAGGGGGAATAACATCAGCATCTCAAGAATAATTTTATTTCTTCATTTCTGCAGAGCTTACTGGACAGCCTTGTACCAAGTAGCAGATGCTCAGTAAATACTTGCAGGATGGAAAAGTAAAAAAAAAAATGTATGCATACATTTATGAGTCTAGCAATCATATTTTATGAATCTTATCAAGATACATTATCTCTTCTACAGAATACAAGTATCTTCAAGAGAATTTGACATGGAGTATTTGAAATCCAGACTTCCCTGGAAATTTTCAGGACATGTGATCATCAGCATATATTCCTTTTTTTTTTTTTTTTTGGTCCCAGGGATCGAACTCACAACTTTGCACTTACCAGGCAGGTGCTTGTGCCACTGAGCTAATCCCCAGCCCTACCAGCATATAGTCTTAAATTGCTGAGTTTCTTTCAAAAGGAGTTATAAGTAACTACAACAAGTTCCACTGTGGGCTCATGTGACACTTACTTTTGTGCATAAAACTTGTTCCAAGTCACTAGGCATGATGCCATGTGCCTGTAATCCTGGCTCTCTGGGAGGTTGAGTGAGGAGGATTGCAAGTTTGAGCACAGCCTGGGCAATTTAACAACTCAGGGAGACCCAGTCTCAAAATAAAATATAAAAATGGGCTGGGAATGTGGCTCAGTGTGAAGGTCCTGGGTTTAATTCCCAGTACTGGAAAAAAAAACAAAAAGTCACACATCCACTGATCACAGAAAAGGAACAATCTAGAAGATATTAAAAGACTGTCTAACCACTCAGGGTCAGCTTTTCTCTTATCTCATTCACTAGAATTAGTTGCCTTCATCAGATCTCTTCGGGCACAAAGAAAGCTCGTGAGACAGCCATACATTTTGTTTGTGAAGCCCAGCTGAGCCCAGCTCAACAGAGCTTCGATTCAAAGGGGAAATAGAATATGTACCAAGTGAGGAGAACAGGAACAAAGACTCCAGTATGACAATTTACAGGAGAGCTAAATAAGCACTTCAAATAGCATCAAGAAGGTAAAAAGCCTCAAGAATGTAGAAGAGATAAACTGGAGGGGGAAATGGAGAGGAGCTGGAAGGATCAATTTAAAATCAATGAAGAAATTTAATATTTTGTTTTAAAGGAATCTTTTTTAATAGTAAGGGTTATAGTAGTATCGTTTATATACAGTAAAACTGCCCTTTTGGTGTAGAGTTTAATTACTACATACAGGTGGGTCATGACCGTCATTACCAAGATACAAACCCCTTTAATCATCTCAGAACTCTCTTGCCCCTTCGCACCCTCCCCCTTTGCTCCTAATAGTCCTGATCTATTTTCCATCCCCCTAGGGCTGCCTGCTTTAAAGGGATTTAAGGGGTAGTGGTGCAGCTTCATGGTGGAGCACTTGCCTAACATGCACAAGGCCCTGAGTTCAATACCTAGCGCCTAAAATAATAATACTAAGAATAAGAATAAATAACAGGACCAGGGATATAGCTCAGTGGCATAAATGTCTGCCTGGCAAGCACAAGGTCCTGAATTCGATTCCCAGTACCATTAAAAAAAAAAAATGAGTAGCAATTTAAAGTGGGGAAGAGACTAAGTTTTTTTTCATCCCCCCCCGCACTTCCTACACTGTTTAAAGTATCATTTAGTGAATGTTCATGTATTAAAGATCTATTATTTGCCAAAGATTTTGCAGATGCTGTTTTTCCTTTTTACAGTTTGTCCATGAAAGCTGTATTGTCCCATTCCTCAAATAAGAGACAGACAGACAGATAGACAGACAGAAAGAAAGGCAGGCAGGCCAGGTGTGGTGGCACACACCTGTAATCCCAGCACTTAGGAGGTTGAGGCAGGAGGATTGCTGAGAGTTCCAAAGCCAGCCTGGACTACAAAGTGAGTTCAAGGCCAGCCTGAATTGCAAAGTGAAACCTTGTCTCAAAAAGACAAAAAAAAAAAAAAAAAGATTACAGATGAGACTTGCTGATAACATACAGTGCAGAGAGTTAAAATCAAAGTTGACAACGATGTTACACCATGGTTTATATCTGGCTGTTAGACTACAGCTGACTTGTACTTTTGTCTATATTTCTTTATGTTATCAAAGTCCTGATGATGAGCTGATATAAACAGAAAAACTACTTTTTATAATTAAATAGATGAATACATACTCCATACATATGTACAAAGGCCAATTCCAAAGCCTGAACTCTCCACGGAGCCAAGATCGGGGAAACGGTTTAGAAGGAAATAAAGGAAAAACTCCTCTTAGCAACTGGCTCCCATTCAAAGCAAGAAATCAGAGTCAGGTTTAGAGAAGGAAGCACATCACTGTGCTGCTGTCTCTAGCTCTAGTCACAGGGCAGCATCTTCACTTTAGAAGCGTCTCCGGCCCGAATGTCCTTCTACAGGACTAGAGACCTGTGGTGCACACAGAGATGGCTCCAGACCCCCGTCACTCCTGAGTGCCTGTCTATCTCATCCAGAAGACCAGGCAGGAACAAATTCTTCACCTCCGAGGGAACGCAGTGCACGGCGGTCTCTCACCACTTCTGGAGCAGCAGGAAGGGGCACCATGAGACTGAAGCTAAGGGGACCCAGACCAGAATACGGGTCAGACTTGAACACCGAAGCAACTAATGGGCTGAGACAAAATGCTTTTAACCCATATGTCTGACAAAGAATTAGTATCTAGAATATGGAAAGTGTTCTACATATCAAAAAAAAAGAAAAAGAAAAAGAAAAACCAGCTTGGACTGACTTGAACAGACATTTCATCAAGGAAGACACAAATGGCCAATAAGCACTTTAAAAGATACTCAGCGTCATTAATCATTAGGGAAATGTAAATGAAATCCATCATGCGATACTGCTACCCACGTGAACAGCTAGGGAAGGGGAGAGGGCACACAAAACACAGGCCAGTCTGACCTCCCACACACTGTGGGTAGCATGTCTGCTTTGAGAAACATCTGACAGTTTCTTATGAAACTAGATCAACACTTATGTTATGGCCGAGCAATTCCACTTTTAAGTACTTAGCCAAGAGTTATGAAAATAGTTTCACAGAGAGACTGACACCAAAAACGTTCAGTATCAATTTTAATTGCTAAACCAACTGAGGGATATCCATTCCAGGAAATACTACTCAACATTCTGAAGAGACCAACTCTGACATGGCTAATCATGTGGTTAAGTCTGCAAAACGTTGTGCTAGGTGAAAGAGGACATAGAAAAGAACATACTGTGTGTCAGCCAGAAGTGGTGGTGTGCATTTGTTAAATTCAGCACCCTGGAAGTCTGAGGCCGGAGGATCACAAGTTAGAGTTCAGTCTGGGCAACTTAGCAACTCAGGAAGATCCTGTCTCCAAAACAAAACAAAAAAAGGCGCCAAGAGTATAGCTCAGGGTAATATCCCTCAGTTCAATCCCCAATACCAAAAAAAAAAAAAAAAAAAAAAAAAAAAAAAAAAAAAAAAAAAAAAAAAAGAAAGAAAGAAAGAAAACATTCTGTAATTTCATTTCTATGAAATGCTACAAGATGCTAGGAAGAACTAGGAACAGTAGTTGCCTCCGAGGTTGTGAGGCCAAAGGGAGGGGCATGAAGGAACTCTCTGGAATGACACTAATATTTCGTCTCCTGATCAGACTTTGTGTTATGCAAATGTTTCTGTTTGTCAAAAATCACTGAATGCTACACTTAAGATGTATATACTTCACTTTATTTTTATCTCAATAAAAACCAATAATAAAAAAGAACTGTACATAACCAAATATTGGACTCTAGTTGACGATATGCAGAGTAAAATCCTTTTTTTTATTTTAACAGAACAAAACCAATCAAAACAAACCAGTATAAGAGATACAGGACTTCAAAACATGAAATCAACCGTAGTTACCATAATGTCTTTTGATGTCTTCAAAATAGCTGCAGATAACTTCAGACATAGTAAAAATCAAACAAAACAGACTAGAATAGAAACAATAAAAACAAAACAATGAATGTGATAAAGGACTTCAAAACAAGTCAATAATAAATCCAAAATGGCTACCATAATATATCTTGCTATCATTGAAATAACTTCTTCTGCCATGGGATTTAGCATAATCAAACAAAACAAAAGAGAATAAAACCCAACCCAACGAAACAATAAAAACAGTATAGGACCTCAAAGCAAGACCATAGGGAATCAACAATGGCTGCAACCCTCAGAAGGAGACCCCCCGCCCAAGATGACACACTGATTGGCAATATCCTCTGAACCTATGATCAGACCACTGGCCCTAGACCTGCAGTGTTAGTGAAACACCAAAGCAACACAGGCATCCAATTGCATTTCAGCTCGATAGCTATCATCACAGCCTGTGTTTCTCTGGATAAGACAGACACTTAAAGGTGGGGTGATATTGGTACTACTTGTTTGCCCGCCTGCCCACTGGAAGGGGCTGAGGTCTGGCTGTTTCCAGTCTGGCCATGGCCCGCGCATGGCGCTGGTTCTCAGACTGGGCTTGTTTGCTGCTGTGGCCATTGTTCTCTCTCCAGAGTAAAATCTTTAGAGGGAAAGTATATAGACTTTTGACATATAACAACAACAAAAAAAAAAATCAAAAGAAAGAAAAAATGGATTGAAGATTGAATAGGGGTATGACTACACAGATAGATTTGTGGTAAATATGTGACGCAAGTTAATTTTAGACGCTGGAGGGTAGGCATATGGGTGTTAGCTAAAAAATTCTTTCATGTTTTCTGGGTATTTGAAAATTGTTATAATGCAATGGTGGAAAAAATAGGTTATAATTTAGGAGAAAGGAAAATAAAGGTCAGACAAAAAGAATGAAGCTAATGTTAGAGTACAGTATTATGAGGAATCACAGATCTGTTTTTGAGTTTCTTAAGAGTCAAAGCAAAAATGAACTGGAGATGAGGACAAACAGAGGGAAAGAAGTAGGGAGGGAGGCAGGCATGGAGAGAGGAGGAGAGAATCTCAGTTATAAGTTTAGCAATGCCTGTATGATTAAAAATAAATCTGGTAAAGCATCCTCTTTGGGAGGGGGACAGTACCTCACAATGTTGCCCAGGCTGGCCTATAACTCCTGGGCTCAAGTAGCCTCCTGCCTCAGCCTTCTGAGGAGCTGGGACTAGAGGCATCACCACTGCACCCAGATTCAGCATGTGTTTAGGAAAGCACTACTTCTGGAGAGGAGACTACAGTGACGTGGTCTTAAAATACAGGCATGGCACAGAGACTTTCCTTATTAAATAAGCAGGGTGCTTATTTTTCTCTCACATCATAGACCACAGATAATGCTTTGGGTTTAATGTGGCCACTCTATCCAAGTGAGCAACCGGGAGAAATAGGTGACTGGAAAGTCAGAGTTCTGCAACACAGACAATGGCTGCAATGATTTAGCCAGGAAAAAAATTATATCAAAAGATAGAAAGCAGCTTGAAAATCTCTGAAACATAGATTCTAGCATTTAGCTCATTCATCTACTTAGAGACACCCTGCTAAATTCAGTCTTCTCTGAATACATACCATATGCTAGGTACCACAGGGAATGATAATAATAACTTTCTTATACCATATTTCAACAATTCTAAGATGCATGTTTTTTGCATATTTTGATATTTCCAAAATTGGGATATGTATTATAATTAATGGCATGTTATAACTGGTTAAAATTTTTTTCTTAATGGTACATAAAAAATGGGATCTTAATGGTGTGTGTGTGTGTGTGTGTGTGTGTGTTTGAGACAGGGCCTTACTATGCAGTCCAGGCTGGACTTGAACTCTCTATGTGCCCCAAGCTAGCCTTGAACTCACACTCATCTGCTTCAGACTCCCCAGTGCTGGCATTAAAAGCTTGGGTCACCATACTGGCAAGCATCTTGGATTTATTAAAGCACAGTTTCTAGTACTTTGCAGTTCAAAGTCTATGCATCTTATCTGAGCCTTACAATATCTTATTTTGGTGACGTAGGTAATTATTCTTATTCCAAATATAAAAATTGGAATTCAGGGAGGATAAGTGACATCATTCCAAAGTCCTCAGCTAGATTATGATGAGGTTATAACTCTAATCTAAATATACTGTTTTTCTCCCAATGTCACACGAAATATTTATAGAAAAGACTGGGGGTGGTGCACACCTGTAATGCCAGCACTCAGGAGACTGAGTCAGGAGGATTGCTGTGAGTTCAAGGCCAGCCTGGGCTACAAAGTGAGTTCAAGGCCAGCATGAACTGCATAGTGAGATCTTGTCTCAAAGAGACAGAAAGAAATTTATAGAATGAAAATGCCACAGAGGCCGGGAGTTTGGCTCAGTGGCTTAAGCGCCTGTCTGGCAGGCGCAAGGTTGTGAGTTCAATCCCCAGTGCCGAAAAAAAAAAAAAGAAAGAAAGAAAGAAAAGAAAAGAAAAGAAAAGAAAAGAAAAAAGAAAAAAAAGAAAATGCCACGGAAACAAGGGCTTTGCTTTTATGCATTCCTGAGGCACCAGAGCATAAAGCATTGCATGGCATATAGGAGCTAACTAATGAATATTGATTGATTCATTCATTGATTGAATGGGTGGGCATTATGTGATATAAGTGAAGGAAAGGTCAGAAGAGAAAAACCCTGTGGGTTGCAGTGGGCTGGAAAGTTTAGACGGGGGTGACTCTCCTACCTTTTTCTCTGCTCTGACGAATTCTCCTAGAAGACTCAAACATCCATGGTGCCTTCTTCCATGGCTTCCAGGTTAAGCCGAACAATTTAATACAAAGAATTCTGGGATTTGCATCAGAAGACCTGGGTTATTTCCCTAGCATAAAACTTTGGGAGAGAAAAAGTAACTTTTCCTGAACCTCAGTTTTCTTCTATTTGGAATCAGGAAGAGAAGAACCCACTAGGCCATGTGCTTATGGCGGGAGTGACACCAGCTTCCTGGCACGCAGGAAGGCTTCAGCAGCACGGTCACCTTGCTCTCCCTCCAACTTGCTCCACTTGTGCTTGGTAAACACTTCTTTTTCACACTTTCCTCCCAAGAGACTGCAATCTTAAAAAAAGGAAAAAAGGCTCTGTTTGGTTTATATACACCTCTCTGGACCTCAGGAGAATACTTAACACATTTTTGAGGGCCCTGAAAGATTTTCAAGATTCATTCATTGATTGATTAAATTCACACATATTTACTGTGTGCCTGCTACAAGCCAGGACTTTCTGATCACTGAAGATACAGCAATGAACAAAAGTAACAAAGATCCCTGCCCTTGGGCTGGGAAGGTAGCCCCGTGGCTGGTACCTGCCTTGTATGCACAAAGTCTTGGGTTCCATCCCCAGCACTGCAAAAGAAAAAATAAAACCCCTGCCTTCAGGGAAAAAAATGGGCAAGACATAAGTAAATGTATAATGCATGGCAGTAAGTCCTAAATGAAACAGGGAAGTGTGAGGGGCAGTCAGGGGTGACTTGTTGAAAATTAATTTAGATTAAAAGCCTCACTCCTATGGTAAAATTTGAGAAGAGACTCCAAGGAAACAAGGAGAAAACATACAGACATCCAAATTAAATCCAAAGAGCAATTTTAATATTTGCAGGAAATATAAATGGAAAAAAAGTAGACAGAACATTCTGGAAGATGGAAAATGTCACTAAAATCCTGATGGCTGGTGTGGTGGGCAGTGTTATGGGGAACAGGGAAGGTGGAGGGTCAGGTCTTAGGCTGTCTGAGGGAGAAGCTGCCTTTCTCCTTGTGATACTGGGGAAGCACTGAAGGCTTGGGAGGAGGTGGGTGTGACAGGAAGCTTCCTCCAGGAGGATAAGAGGACGGCCCAGGCAGGGAGCATGAAACAGAAAAGATAACAGTTCTGTGGGAGAAATTTTGAGTTTGACATCATGGTCGGTTAACAAACAGAACCTGCTTAGCATAACAGTTAAGAGAGAACAGGGCTTATGTCTTGAGGGTGTAGCTCATCTAAATCCAGACAGTTATATAATCATCTTTCGAGAGTCGCAGACTCTGAGCAATAAACAGACCTTGTTAGAATTTCGCTTCTGGCCTAAGAACTGGTACAGCATTCCTCTTTGGAATTTTCCAAGCTTCAGCCAAGACTAGACAACCACAGTCAGCAGTAATGAGAATGATATGCAGGACCTGGTGGGAGATAGGCCAGCAAAGTCAGACCTTGAAGCAAAAAACCCCTGAGAAATGGGGCACAATGTGGCTGAGGGGGCTCCAACACAGGAGAAATCTGCAAGAGCCTGCATCATGCCAGATGCTTCTGCCTTATGGGAGGGCTCTTGCTCAGGATTGCGCTACATGGAATGATTTAGACATCCTTCGGCAAGCAACATGCCAATGATTCATCCTGTCCAAAAAACATACGGCCCCTCACATTCGACTTTTCAATCTAACGCTGATTGGAAATATCAGGGAAGGAACAAAATTCTCTCTGACATTTGGAATGAGTTCTCATTTATCCTCCAGCAAGTTGAAAGGGGAGGGGGAGCTGTGCGTGGTGCAGAACCAATGAGGGGTTTGTAAAGCACGGGGAGAAAAGATGCAGCGAGACAGGAAGCAGTCGCATCTTTATATAAGATGCACGAGCCCGACTAAAGTGTTTGTTTCTGTACAACAGTGGAAATCTACCACTGAGAAAAGAGAAAAAGAAATGTCATTGAATGAACTTAATTCTCAATGACAGAAGCAAAAAGCTACTGTTTTACCTAGACTTCCAACCAGGTGTGTTACATGCCTATAGTTAGCTACTGGCTGCTGGAGAGGAAAGAAAATAAAAAGAAGGACCTGGGCAAAAAATAAATAAATGAATAAATAAATAGAGCTTTAAATGTAGCTCAGTGGTAGATTGCTTTTGGATTCAATCCTCTGTACTGGAGAGACAGAAGAGAGACAGGCAATAGAGAGAGGGAGAGGGAAAAGGAGGAGAGGGAGAGAGAGAAAAAGGAGAGGGAGAGAGAAGGAGGAAAAGGGCGAAGGAGAAAGACAGGAGAGGGAGAGACAGAGAGAAGACAGACAGACACAGAGAACGAGTCAGAGAGAAGAGACAGAGACAGAGAGGAGAGAGATGAAAGATTTCTACTTGAAAAACATTATTTTAGCCCACAGATCTTCAAACATTTTGCTTACATAACTCCCCAAAGAATTTTTAAAGCCATGTAACTCCTTGCATATTTTAAGCCAACATCTAAGATTTTTCATCATAAGATAAAATAAGATGATGACACACTATAATTGGGATAAATATTTCATGATACTTCTTGGTTAAAAACAGGTTTTAACTTCCTAAGAAATGAAACAGCCCAGATTTGAAAAAAAGGATGTTAACATTTTATGAGTCAGTTTTATTCAATGTTTCTCCAAAACTCTGTCCTACAAGACCCTGTGGTGCACTTTAAGAGAAGGCGTCTCTAACTTACAGTTCAGCTGCACCAAGCCCAGAGCTCCCCTCAAAAGCCAAAATCTATCTGCAATGTCCAGTTTCACCCTTCAAAGGAGGCAAATGAGGGAAGCCCATGGGTGCCCGGCAATCAATTAATAATAAGTAAAAATGTCTTCCCCAAACCTAAATTTCTTCTTTGTCTTTTTTTTTACTTTTATATGCATCTATAAAAAATTAGAAATCCTTTCCTAAAATAACACAGTCACACCTAACAAAAATATTCAGTCCATGTGAACATTTTTCATGTCCCCCAAGTCCCCTTTATGGCTGGTTTTCCTAAGCCAGGATCCAATCCTGGGCCATCTACTGCATCTGGTTTTTATGTCTTACGTCCTTTTTAGTGCAGAACATACGTACCTACCAGAGGTGATATTGCCCATAAGGAAGCAAAAAATGATTTCTTGTCCGTGAAAAAGATCTTACTCTTTTTGTGTACAAAGCACAGATACACATACAGTTTGTAGACATCTACACAGGGTGTGGCATTTTCATAGTGGGGTGATGAACTAGGGGGCAATGTTTAAAAAGACTCATTTAAGGGCTGGGAGTTTGGCTCAGTGACTTAAGCACCTGTCTGACAGGCGCTAGGTTGTGAGTTCAACTGGTGCTGCAAAAACAAATAAATAAATAAATATAAATAAAAAGACTCATTTGGCAGCATGTGGGCAGTGATGGGGAAGCTGTAGGCTTGGCTGGGGTTCCAGGGTGACAGTTTTGGGCTAGAAGTGAGTGACAGTGGGCATGGCCTGCAATGGCACGTGTGTGTCCCGTCCCAGGCCTCCAAGTGGGAATAGGCTGTAGGTGCTGCTCCCCTGCTTTACCTCAGCTTCCTGAATCTCACACAACCCAGAGCTACGCAGGGAATTCTGAGTATTCTATCTCTAGCTTTGCTGAACTGGTGCCCAAACCAACCCAGTAAGGGCTTTCATATTCAGTTTAACACCGCTGATTGCCGGGATAGCAAAGGCCCAGGGAGCCTCTCTGAAAGTTGTGCTTGGGAGTTCTGGGTTAGATTTATAGCCTTGTTGCATATTCTAAGAGTGAACATGTTAAAACTAAACCTCAGCAGCTAAGAGGGGATATTACTGCTTTCCCCCAGGGCTTAGGCAGTGGAAGAAGGAGGGGCTCGTGGGGGGGGACCTTCAGTCTTTTTGGTGTAGGCTGGGAGGGAGATATTGGCGGTTAACCTCTCTGTGGTTTGGTTTATTCATCCATAAAAGAAATGGATAAAACCCACTTTGCAGGATTCTGTATTACAGGACAACAGCACACACAAAGTCCAAGTACACAGTGCCAGAAAATAGGAAGTGCTTAATAAGTGACAGCCATTATTTCAAAGATATCTTCCCAATTAATAAAATCATGTTGGTTTATTAGGCCCACTGAATCTTTCAAAGCTCACACAAGTCAAAGGCTGGTTATGCTAGAGATTAGAATTCACAGAACCATCAGTGCACATTCTCTACAACCAGAGTTCTCTGTGTCCTTGGATAGCAAGAATGGGCGGGTAAAACCTGATAGTCCCAATTAGTCCACTTCCAATTGACAAATGCCATCATTAGCTGCAGGCAGAAGGCAGAAGTAGATAGAAAATCAGTTTGATGTTGCTATTGCTATTCAGTATTTCCCAAAGGCAGATGCCTCCTTCATGGTTCTTCATGCCTCAGAGAGCTGGAATTGACTCGGGAATTGTGGAGGCAAATAGAGTTGTGAAGGATAGAAAAAGGTCACTCTTGTCCTGTCATAGCTTGAGTCTCTCCCCCATCCCATTCTCTTGCTCCAGGATATAATTTATGGGTCACAAATGCACTTCGTGGTCAGAAACCACTTGGCCCTGAGTTAGTCAAGACTTTGTGGTTGTGAGAAACAGAAACCTGAGTCAAATTATCTGTAAACAAACAAGTAAACAAGAAAAAAAGGAAGAAGAGAAGTTATAGCTTTCTGTTCGCCTCAGCAATGGGTAACCCAAGTGGAGTGGCCCTTAGGAGATGGCAGTGCCTTAGCAGTACAGTCAGATCTTTATGCCTCCCCTAATCTGTGTAAGGCTTACATTCTCTCCTCCTATAGATGAGCTTGCTCACTGTCCTATGGAAGGAGAGTGGAGGAGCATGGTTTCAACAAGCCCTGGCCATAGCATCACAACCTAGGGTCATCCATGGCGCAAGCTTCCATCTCCCAAAGTGTGCATGCAGATTCCCAGAGAAGGCTCTCATTGGCTCAGGGTTATGTCACTGAGTGCATGGTGATGATGGTTAACCAAGTCCAATCCTCATGCTTATCCCCATGTGCTACCTACTGATCTGGAGCCCACTAAAGCCGCAAGAAGTGACAGACAGATCACTCTCTTCAGTGGAGTAAGGATGTGCACCGGAAGGAGGTGGGGAGGAGATCTGAGCAAACACAACTGACCGGTGCCTCTTACTGATCCTTTTTGTCCCAAGGTTTCCATCAAGAGACTCAGAAAACAGGGAGTACATTTACCATCACAAAGGAAAAGTTCCTTGCTGACAGAAAGAAGAGAAAGGGCACAGAAGAAAAGAACTGAGTGGATAGTTTGTCATCAGACCTCCACAGATGAGTGCATCATCTCGCCATGCCCTCAGGAATTTAATCTCTAGGAGTCTGACTGACTCGTCTACCAACCTCAAACTCTTTGGGGCCAAGTTCACCTAGCTCACTGGGCTTCTGTAAGAACTAAATGAAAAATGCAAGTAAAATGCATAGCATAAAGTCTGATGCACAGCAAGTTATTTTATAAATAAAAAGAGTCTGTATACTCATAGAGCAGCCACATCCACACTGCACACTGAGGTCTGTTTCTTGCAAATACCTACCACTTCCTGCTTAGGGTCTTTTTCTGGCATAGGGAGACCCATGTGGAAAGTTAATGCTCTGCACATCTTAACCCTCAGGAGTCAGGAAATACTTTAGCTTCCTCATCCATAAGTGGGTGACTTGGAGACTTCTGAGTGCTCTTGCACAGTCCCCAGTATGACCTCACCCCAACTGACACCTCCACTCCGGAACGTGCTCCTTTCACTTTGCTTCCTTTCTCTTCCTGTCTTACTACCCTAGTCCCCTGCCAGTGCTTCCTGCAATGGCCTCCTGAGTAAACTGCTTACACTTGAATCCTCTGCTCAGATTGGGCCTCTGGGGAAGCCAAACTAGGACAATGAACTCATAAAGAAAATTCGAAAAAGGATCTACAGCATAACGTCCACCATCATCATTCTATGACTGGTGGGATTTAAACTGTTTTCCTGTTTGTTATTTGAGCTTAAAACATTTCCACCGTGGAAGTACAAGGTGGTGATCAAAATACATGATGAAGGTTTAAATTAAAACAGTACAGTAAAAGGCACATTGCCAAGAATGATGGGATGTTTTCAAAGTAAAGGAGAGTATTTTAAGTATTTCACTGTAAATAATTTTTTAATTTAAATATTCACTATATATATATTTGGTGGGTTCTTGTTTTGCGTTTGAGATAGAGTCTCACTATGCAGTTCAGGTTGGCCTTGAACTCGCTATGTAACCTAGATTGGCCTTGAACTCATGGCAGTCCTTCTGCCTCAGCCTCCCTAGTGCTAGGATTACAGGCATGAGCTACCATGCCAGGCTTCACCATATGTTTTGATCATGCCTCACTGATCAAATGTTTATAGCCATCTCTATCTAACGAATACACTATGGTGTATCCTCATCTACTTTATTCACTGTATCTGAAGCCATGTGACTTCTGGCTCTTCTCCAAAGTCAAAATGACCATGAAATGTCAGGTTTTGAATTGATGCAGAACATTGAGGCAGCAAAGATAGTGCGACTCAAGTCACTCATGAAAGAGAACTTCTAGAACTGCTTCAGAAAGTAGCAAGAATGATGGGACAAGTGTGTTTGAAGTGAAGAGGAGTATTTTGAAGGGGATTCGTGGCAATGTGTTTTTTCCTTTAGTAATTCTTTTTTTAATAAATTTAATCAAACTCCACATGCCTAGTAAGCAAGACTCACTTCTGCACCCACAAAGCCCATTCCTACTGCGACTCACACCTTCCCCAGCACTTTCTGTTCCCTCTGCCCTTCCCACAGGCTCCCTGGACCCACTGTGCCCGTGATTCCACTTGGCGGCTGTGGTGGATTAACTAATGGGCAGCTTGTAACGCCCAGATGAACTAAATGAGCATCATTCCGGGTGCAGAAGGCCCACCTAAGGATTTTTGCCAACAGCAGAAAAGCAGAACTAGAGGGTAAGATGCTTGAGCTGTTGATTCTCTGGAGAAGCTTGTTGAGCTGGCTTTCCTGATACGAACTCAGCTGTTCTCATTGTTGAAGGAGCTCAGGTCCTCGCTATCGCTGAGGATGACTGCAGTTCTCTTTGAAGGAGCTCCCCATACCTTCCTGGCTCCAGTGCAGATTCAGTGCAGATCCCTCATTCTGCTGGCAGAGATCCTTCATCCTGCCAGCACAGACTTTCTAGCTTCCACCAGTGATTGTCAGGCCTTCCCAGTCTGGACACAGACTTGCAGGAGACATTGTTGTGGGTTCTAGACCTCCAAATGAAGTCGTGCAGAGCATTGCCGTGAGATCCAGGCCCTCAGCTGGGTTCTTTGGGTCTCTAGTATGCGGACAGATCTCCTGCATTTGACTTTTGTTATAAAATAATCCTGTACATTATGTGTCCTGTATTAAATTTATTCCTTTGTAAAGCCTGACTCTAACAGTGTCCATTTCATCCTATTGGCATTACGAGTTCCTCCCATACCATGCATTGCTTTAAAGAGATTGAATAAAATACTTCTTTGCCATGAGAGTTTCTCAAATTTCTGGACTATTTGGAACAGCAGGAGAGCCCTTTTCACCACAAAAATAGTGTTACACCAATTCAGGGTAAATTACTCCCTCCTTGAAAATTATTTAAGATATTATCTGAGCAGCATCTGCTGTTTCAGTCCTTCACAAAGGGTCTTTTTATAGGACAGCAGCCGTTGGGGAAGAAAAGAGAGAAACAGAAGCTGGCTGGGATGCAGTCATTCCACCATCCATAAATGATCTTTTCATGAGGACACAGCCGATAAGGAGAGAAGGAAAGACAAAAAGCATTCTTGACTTAGGAATGGAATAGCTGCTCCCGCTCAGTATCTGATTCAGATACTCAGAATGGCTCTCTTAGGGCTGTGCCTCTTGTGAATTATGAGTTCCCTGTCCCAACCCCCAGGCTTCATACTAAAGACAAGACACAGCTGCCAGGGCCTCCAGAGATTTCCCAGCAGTCTACTATGGTGAAATAAAACACCATATTATGCTGGAAAACGAGCCAGGCCTTTCTTCACGTGGGCTGTGTTATCTCATGACCAGGATGAAGGATCCCAGGCCCTGGACACTTACTGCTTGTCTTGAGATTTGTGGCATGATCTACATGGTACTCAGCTTGTGTGTGTGTTCCCAGCATGATATGGGTGATTGTCTTCTGTGACCCTGGTGACCTTGAAATCCCAAATGTCCTGGAATATTGACAGGCTTGGGATCCATCTTTGATGTCCTTACTACCAGAGGATTGCATTATACAAATGGACTGATGTTTATGTATAATGATTGGCCAAACTACTTCTGATGTTGCAGTCTCAGCCTTATGTGACCCAGAAAAAACTGGAACCAGCTAAACAGGTCTGTAACCCCTCATGGAGATTTGGTGCATATTAGAGAAACATTGGGAGGGTGTGAAATTAGAGACTATCGCTAGTGCAATGGTTTAAACTCTAATAGAAACTGCTATACTTTGCAATGGAAATATCTCCTAAAGGCCCACATGTTAATGGTTTAGTCTTCAGCTTAACACTACTGGGAGGTGTTAAAGCCATTAGGGGGTGGGGCCTAGTGGGAGGAAGTTAGGACACTGAGGAGCACGATCTTGAGGGGAGTATTTGGATTCCTTTGTTTCCCCACCACCATGAGTTAAGCATACCTCCTCTGTCATGCACTCCCCACCATGTCACAGACCAAAGTAACAGGGCCAAGCGAACACAGACTGAGACCTCTGAAATCATGCACCAGGATAAACCTTTCCTCATTTAACTTGTCTCAAGCATATCACAGTGACAGACAACTGACTGATACACAGACTGAGGCTGAAAGTAAATATCCTATCTTAATTTTAAACCTTAAGTGTTTGAAAAAGTTTCAAATCCCAGCTCCTGAGTGGGCCGTTATAGTACAGGAGAGTGGCCTTAGAAATGACTGAATTCTTCCTACTGATGATAGTAGGTCTTTAAATTTCCATAGATAGCTCTTCTTATACCCTCTCTGTCTACCATTTTGCTTATTTATAAACTAGCAGAAAGGATGAATGAGCGTCTTTCTCCTTGTTGAATATGACTTGTATTTAGAAATCTCAACTAGATTAAAACTGTCAAATGCTAAGAATCGAATTTCTTTCTGATGTATCTGTGAGCTGTATATGGGAGAATAGGTAAGGATTGGTCTTAGTCACTTTCTCGTCACTGGGACACATATCTGACACCCACAATTTAATGGAGGAGAATTTTATTTTGGCTCATGGTTATGGTTCATAGTTGGCTGGCTCCAAGGCAGGACAACATGACAGAGAGGAGCAGTGGAGGAAAGACTGTTTGCTTCATCATGGTGGGAAGCAGACATTCAAGGGAGGAGCCAGGGAGGGGAATAAAACTCTTCCAGGTCACACCCTCAGTG
Source organism: Dasyprocta punctata (assembly GCA_004363535.1). Taxonomy (NCBI): domain Eukaryota; kingdom Metazoa; phylum Chordata; class Mammalia; order Rodentia; family Dasyproctidae; genus Dasyprocta; species Dasyprocta punctata. The sequence goes on from RJWM01002730.1 coordinate 82,105, forward strand.
ACCTGCCCTGTCCAATCAGAACCCACCTAACAGCAAGTGAGCTATAAACTCCCACAATCCAATCTCCCACAATCCAATCATCTCCCAAAAGTCTCACCTAAGACCACATGTGGCTTTGGGAGGACATCTAGATCTAAACCAACACAGGACTCAACAGTGATACAAATGTTAATGTGTATGCTCTATCTGAGTCCCTCTGGAGGCACTTGAGCAAAATCCAAAGCCACTGAATTTAACAGCTGAGGGACACAGATAGAATCTTACTTATTTTTCTATTCTTTCTTTTTTTTTTTTTTTTTGGTAAGGAGTGCTCAGATGAAGTTGGGTTGAATTATTAGAATGAAAACATCTACACATATTTTGAAAAAAAATTACAGAGCTATCAAATGCAATCAATACATAAATTATACTGAGTCATTTCTCTGCTCCTCCTTTATGAGGCTAGAATTCTTCTCCAGTATAACTTGGTAATATTTGCAAGTCATCATAGTGGCTGAAGGAAGGGAAATGACAATTTTCATTGTCCCATTTTCTTGATATGAGCCCAGTATCAGCCTGTGTGTTAGAATCAAAGTAGAATGATGTTAGGCTGGGGCAGATGAGCAGAAACACTGCCCAGAGTCTACCCTTAGCTCCCTTTGTGTCTCCTTGCCTTCTTTGACTAAAACAATTTATGAACCCAGCCCTTGCTCTCTGGCACAGCAGGTGAAATTTACCCTACCCAAATTGTGCAAATTGTGGATTTCTTTAGGGAGGGATTTTGTTTCTCTGTTTCTCTCTCTCTGTTACTCTCTCTCTCTCTTTCTCTCTCTCTCTGATACTGATAGAAGCATAGCTTTCTTCACATTCTCCAAGGTTTCCATGATCCAGCAAATTTCCATTGCAGAAGAGGTGTGCAAATTCTAGACTTGAAGGGCAAGCAGGAAGCCTGATGTTCCAACCACCAGACCTCTCTAAGGTCACCATGCAGTAGCTGTGCACATCCCAAATTCTTGGACTCTGCCTTACCTGGGACTGTCCTTTGGATGGGAAAAATGGCAATTACGAATTATTATTATTATTTATTATTATTTTAGGAACCAGAGGGTGAGACCAGGGCTTTCACATTAAGCTGTATCTCCTGCCTTGTTTTATTTTGATTTCTCTTTTAAAAATTGGCATATATTTGCAGTACATGATATTTACATTTATTTATTTTTTATTTTGAGACAGAGTCTCCCTAATTTGCCCAGGTCGGGCTTGAACGTGAGATTAATTCTCCTGTCTCAACCTTCCAGAGTACCAGGATTACAGTTATGTGCCATCACACTCAGCAGGCAATGATTAATTTTAAAAATGAAGGTTAGAAAGGGCTGCCACTCAGTTTTTGGTCAATAGTTTGTATAAATACATGCTATTGATATAAATATCTTGCATCAGAGATTTGCTTAGTTTCTTCTATAGGAAAACACTTCATACTCCAGAAATGATGAAGACGCAAACACTACTCATTACCCCTCGTTCCTTTAATATGACACAGAGAGACATACTTGTCATAGTTAAGTAACATTTTAAGTGTTGGCTCTACAACACACTCAGTGGTTTACACACATTATCTTATTTAACCAAGGTTTACAGGGTCCACACACCAGTCCAACTATCACGTCGTGGTCAGCAGCACAGTCAGCTACCCAGAATAGATCAGGTCCGAGGTCATTCTTGTTTGGTGACAAGACTGTGCCATCCCCATAGGAAACCACATGATGATGATATGGCTTTGCCAGGGGACGTGGAATCCAGGAGCAACAACTTTTTAAAAAAGGTTTCCAAATGTAATACTAAAAGGCAGAGTGCAACCTAATAGGGCCCTCTCAGCTGAACAGATAAGGAAAGACTAGTAATGATTTATTTAAAAGAGCAAACCTCTAATTGGTGAAAGATGCTTTTTAAAATAACTTGAAGAAAAAGAGGAAACCGTAGACCATGTTCTGAGATGGGCAGCCATCCAAACATGGCAATTACTGCTGGAGAAAAACAGAGTTGAGATGGAGGAGGGTATCCAGAAGCCAGTGGCTGGGCTGGTGGAGTATCTGAAGATAAAGGGGTCAGAAGGGCCGCGGGAAGATTAGCACCGACGGCCCAGTCCTGGACATCCTTGGTCTGGAGCCCCAGAGACCAGAGGGCAGCTGCTATCTGAACAGCACAGACACTGGGAATCCAAGAATTAACCACGCACGCTGCAAGCCTCAGAGGCCAAGACCTTTCTGTGGTTTGTTTTGTTTGGCTATAAATCATTCACACTGTAGTTTTTCGGATGGTACATGATCTATTAAGCTATGATCATTACTGGGTTGAGAGAGAAAACACAAAGTTTGTATACAGAAAGAAAAAAAATCTCAGGCAACTTATTTGGGATCCCGCCTGTCTCTCAGAAGCTATCCCTATTCCCCACTCCATTTCTCCACTAAATTTTCCTACTCTAAAAAAAGAAGTCTCTCCAAAAGTTTCTTTAGATACCTGACTATGAGAAAAATCAATGGTTTATTTTTGAAAGGAGGGAATAACTATATCATTATCTAAATCCCATTGGCTTTTAAATGACCTCAAACTCCAGTCAACTTGTCAATGCACTGGTGTCCTTCACCGAATTCTACTTTACAAAAATGCCCATTTGTCTTTACTTTTAAATCTATTCAAAAATTCTGAAAGAATGCAGAGCTAAGGAATTCAAGATTTTGATGGAAGAGTTGTAAGAATTTGACCTCCCTCTATATTTACTCATCAAAGACTTTTTTTTTTCAAAATAAAGACTTTTTTTTTTTAACACTGGGGTAACCTGATCTGTATCCCTAGCCTCATTTTAATTTTTTAAAATTTTATTTTGAGATAGGATCTTGCTAATTTCCCCAGGAATGGCTCAAACTTGTGATCCTCCTGTCTCAGCTTCCCAGAGTGCAGGGATTAAAAACATAAGCTACCACACCCAGTTTAGAGTCAGGAATGTATTTTGCTAATTCATTTGCTACATGCAACCTCATCTCTTAACTGGGGTGCTGCTTGTGGAATGGTAAAAGCTATAATGCAAATAGCTCTCAGACAAATAAGTTTATTTGTACTACATTTTTCCTTTCATGGTTTATCTGACTGCAATGATCTTCTCCCAACATATCTTGCCAGAACTTGCAGAGTTTTAGCAGAAATTTGTATGGAGCAATCAAGCGATGGCAAGTACTAAATGGGGTAAAACAGCGAGTCCTGACGTTGAAAAGTATTTACGTACATTCCAGTGCATTCCAAACTTATACAGAATAAACTTAGTGGAGAAAGGCATTCCATTCCCAAAATTGTGTCTTTGAAACTGAGTGGAAGAAATGTGTTATGTTACATCTACATAAAGAGAAACAGAACAGAATTTGTAGGCCCAAATGGAGAGTTCCGGGAAGATTCATGAGAGAAGGGCAAGCACACACAGAATAGATACTCCACATAAGGACATGCTTTGCAATTTGAGCATATTTGAGCTTGCAATGGAATTTTAAAGCCATCCAGAAACAACAGATGTTTGAACCCAAATGATCCAACTCCTTGATGCCAAAATTAGGGCTCTGGTGGGGAACGTTAGAGTTGCTCATAACGTAGGAAAAAGAACTTTAGGATCTCTTTTCCATGTGAACAATTCAAAGAGACTTGTTCTGTGGTTCACTGACCTTATCTGTGCCCATTTATAGTGGAAGTGAAAAAATACTTCTGGCAAATGGAAATATTAATAACTGAAGGGCAAGTGTCGTTTCTAGGCCTGACTGCAATCTCCTCTCTCTCCCTTTTTAATTGCTCTCTCTCTAAACTGAATTATGAAACCCAGGAAGGAGAGTCATTGGAACATTGCTTACCCCAAATCTTTTACTTATGAAAATCTAATGTAATAATAACTTCATACATATATGTTATATTTCATATGAGACATTGCATGCATGTGTACATTTTTCATATGTATGCACCCACACAGCTCAAAATTATCTAACCAGTTAATAGTTGTAAGCAGCCAACCGGGCATGGTGGTGCATGCCTTTAATCCCAGCACTCAGGAGGCTGAGGTAGGAGGAGCATTTTGAGTTCAAGGCCAGTTTGAGCTACAACGCCAGCACAAGGCCGGCCTGAGCTACACAGTGCAACCCTGCCTCAAAAAACTAGGACTGGAGCCGGGCATGGTGGCGCACGCCTTTAATCCCAGCACTCGGGAGGCTGAGGTAGGTGGAGCGTTGTGAGTTCGAGGCAGGCTTGGGCTACAACGCGGCGCAAGGCCGGCCTGAGCTACATAGTGCGACCCTGCCTCAAAAAAACCAGGGCCGGGAGTTTGGCTCAGTGGCTTAAGCGCCTGCCCTGGCAGGCGTGAGGCTGTGAGTTCAATCCCCGGTGCCGCAAAAAAAAAAAAAAAAAAAAAAAAAACTAGGACTGGGAGTTTGGCTCAGTGGCTTAAGCACCTGTCTGGCAGGCATGAGGTTGTGAGTTCAATCCCCAGTGCTGCAAAACACACGTATTATAAACAACCAACCAACCCACACTAGATCTCACCAACAATAAGAAAGCAAACCATTTCTCAAGTTATACCCTATAATCCAAGATTAAAGAGGTAATAGATACACATTGAATTTCTGCTTTCTTGGTTACAAAAGATATACCTTTTAATGCAAAAACAAGATTATTATTTTTGTTAGCTTGTCAGATTAGCTTTCCCCTACCTTTCTCCATTCAACAAAAGAATGTACACCAGACACAGTGGCACACATCTATAATCCCAGCATCCTGGAAGGCTGAGGCAGGAGGATTGCAAGTTCTAACTCAGTCTCAGCAATTTAGTGACCAAACAAGACCTTATCTCAAAATTTAAAAAAAAATTTAAGACGTGAACTGGGAATATAGCTCAGTGTGAAGCCCCTGGTTTCAATCTCCAGTACCACAAAGAACAAAATGTAACTTACACCATCCCATCGCTTTTTCTCAGCATCCACAGAAGCTTGTTGTATACCTCATTTACTAAATAAACTCCCCAGTAAGATTGGAAGGTTTATTTGACAAAAAAAAAAAAAGTTTGGAAGGTTTATTTGTCTCCAGAAGGGTGTTATCCTAAAGATGTTTCTTTTGTGTTAGCCACACAAATAGTGTAAAATAGCACCTTTGAGGAGAAAACGGGAGTATAGTCACGGTTCTAAAGGGCGGCCAGACTGTGGCTGCATTTTAAAAATAGCCCAGCAGCTATGATTATAATTTAGCTCCCCAGCACGTAAGCTTGAGATGAACAGGAAATAGGAGTACATCTCCCAGGCCTGATAAGAGACTCTAATGCAAGACATATGTGCTGTTGCTTAACTGGCAAGCAAGGCCTGGCCAGAAAGAAAAAAAAAAAAAAGCATATGTTTCTCTTTAACCTAAGGATCAAACTTAAAAATTTTAGAAGAATTTTTTTGAATTGCTATTGAGTAAAGTGATGAAGTTGAGAATGTATGGCACAGAATCCATTGCAAAAATATGTATATATATTTTTTTTTGAAAAATAAAGATTTAAAATAACTTCCAGAGGAAATTTTGTGAAGTTGACTCTGTATCCCATCCCTGGGTTTTCTTAAGCAGTGGCACTAGGACAGCGCTGGTCCTTAGCAAAGTCACTGCTGAGCAAAGGGACATTCCTAGGGGAAGAATCCCCTTTGTCTATAGAAGGCCCAAGTAGAGCTTACTAAGGACATTGTTTTAAGAATATTTCCAGTATCAATAATTATTTATATAGAAATATGACGGAATGCCCTGAGATTACTCTTCAATTCTAAAAAGGAACTGATGGTTTCTACATTTGCAAATAGGTGTTTTAGGCAAGGCAGATGATAGATTAATGTGGTTTAGCAATGGATATGTGACAGCATATTGATGTACAGATAGATAAATCTAATCATCCCCTTTTACAGCCCCAGTTAAAGACAGCGAAATGGAGCTGACACCCAGGCTTGACATTAAAATACAAGTTGGAGTTAATGTCTTGTTAACAAATAAGGAAGACAACAACAAAACAACAGCAAAAACTTTTTAAAAATTTAAACAATTTTTTAACTTCTATTCCTGTATAGACAGAGGTCTAGGAAAATTTTCTGGTTGTTCATAATAAGAATAAGAAGTATTCAGAAGCTGGCCGTGGTGGAGCATGCCTTTAATCCCAGCACTCAGGAGACTGAGGTAGAAGGAGTGTTTTGAGTTTGAGGCTGGCTTGGGCTACACCGTGAGCACAAGGCCAGCCTGAGCTACACAGTGCAACTCTGCCTCAAAAAACCAGGGCCAGGAGCCCCCAGTGCCTCAAAAACAAACAAACAAACAAGAATAAAAAGTATTCAGAATAAGAAGAAATTAGTTCAAAGTGGTACAGGCCTTTAATTTCAGTCGTTGGAGGGGCTGAGGCAAAGATTACAAGTTCAAGGCCAGCCTGGGCAGTTTAGTGAGATTTTGTCTCAAAATAAAAAGGGTTGAGGCTGTAGCTCAGTGAGAAGTTCCTGGGTTCAATCCTCAGTACTACAAAAACTGACAAACCAAACAACAACAATACTACACCCCAAAGAATCAAAATAAACTCAATGGCCCAGTGATGTAGCTCAAGGATAGTACACTTATCTAGCATGTGTGAAGTCCTAGGTTTAATCCCCAGTACCACAAAAAAATTATTTTTGTCCATTCAGCAAATATTTATCATTTCCTATCCATACACTGCTCTTGTAATTGCAGGAGGTGCAACAATGGGATAGATTGGTAGGGTGCTTACGTTCTAAGAGGAGTCAGAGACAAGTAAGCAAGATTACTTCAAAGGAAATCACCACCTATGTGTACAGAAAGACAGGTGAGGTGGTGTATCAGTCAGCTTTTCATTGGTGGAACTGAATGCCTGACACACACAATTTAAAGTAGAACATCTTTGTTTTGGCTCGTGGTTTCAGATGTTTCAGTCCATGGTCGGCAACTGGCTCCACGGTGGAAACAGCCCCCACTAAATGAAAGAGGAAAGCTGCTCACCTCACAGCAGCCAGGATGTAGAGACAAAGGGGCAGAGCCCAAGAAAAGACACACCCTCCAAGGTGAACTTCCAGCGACCTCCCTTCTCCAACCAGGCCCCATCTCCCACCAGCCCACTCCCACTCTGCTAATGAGCTCATCAGTGGGTTATCTGTGCATGAGGTCAGCACCCTCATGATTCCAACTTCTGTCCAAACCCCCACCTCTGACCATTGCTGCATGGAGGACTGAACCCTCAATTCATGACTCTTAGAGGATGTCTTAGTTACTTTTCACTAGTTGCTGAGACAAAATACCTGATGCCCAAAATTAGGGAAGGAAAGGTTTATTTAGCTTACAGTTTTTGGAGGTTTCAGTCCATATAATCAGCAGGCTCCAAGGCAGGGTGACATGGCACAGGGGCAACACTTCAAGGCAGCAGCTAAGCAAAAGCAGCCAGAGTAAAAGGGGCAAGAGCAAGCCTCTTCTCCTCCCTTATATTGTACACAGGACACCCCCCCACCCAGAGTGGGTGTAGCTTCACAAATCTCCTTGCCTTCCTTTGCACAGGATGAGGATATTTATAAAGAACCCTGGCTCCCTGCTGAGTCTCTTAGTTAAACTTCTGACCTTCTCAAATTGACACAGTGAACAGGTAACTGCTGGTGCTCTACCCAGGATGTAAAGCTGCTGCTTTACTTAATTAAGCTTCTGGACTTCTCAAGTTAACACAATGTATAAACCATAACAGAGGACCACTTTCTAGTTAAACCGTAGTAGATAAGGCTATTTTAAATAGAGCAGTCAAGGGATGCTTTGTTTGAGGTGAGTAACAAGAGGCCAATGAATAAATCTAGAGGAATATTCAAACAGTAGAGGCAAGCACTAGCACAAAGGTCCTGAGGCTGAATCAACCTTGACTCCTTCAGGAAACAGAAAAAAAGTCAGTTAAAGTTGTAACATGGTAATTGATAGGGAGAAAGGAGAACATGAGCTTGATGGGGGAGGCAGGGGCAAGGTTATTAAGGAGCTATTGTTCCTTGTCCTATGGCTTGCATAACTAACCCCGCCAAGGACCACAAGTTAAAGACTTGGTCCCCAGCACATGGCACCAGGGGGAGAAGGTGGAACTTCAAAGAGTTGGGGCCCAGTAGAGGTTGAGTCACTGGGGCTGTGCTCTTGGAGGGAGACTGCAACCTAGGCCTCCTTGTTATTGCTTGTACTCCCCAGGTGCCACGAGGGCAAGCAGCTTCCTTGCCACGTGCTTCCATGTGAGATGCTGCCACACCCCAGGTCAGAAAGCAGCAAGTCCATTCACCTGATCATGGACAGAAACCTCCAAACGGTGAGGCAAGATAAACCTGTCTTCCTTGGACCCTGACATGCTCAGGTGTTCCCGGGAGGGAAAGCTGACTAATACAGGAAGGTCCCGTTCTTTGGGAAAGATGATCCTGTTCTAAAGGCACTAAAATGAGTCAGGACTCACAGGAGACCAGAGTTTGTCTCTCACAGCCTCCCTCCCTCCTCCTCCAGTATCATCTCATCTATAAACTCCAACATCTTTCTTACTCTCTTTCCCTACCACTGGCCTCTGGAAGAATCATTTGTTGCCCCTTGAACACTCATTTGTGCCTATCTCTTTAATAGCACTTAAAACATAAATTCACAATTATTTTTTCCAAGTTGGACTCCTCCACTTAAATTATAATTACACAGGACATCAAGAAGTATGTCATAGCACATTTGTATCGCTAGAGCTCATCCCACATTGAATGCATCAGGGGGCCCACAATTAACTATTGGATTTTAAAGAAATTAGAGATAGAGAAAGAACTGTGTGTGTTTTTTTTCCATCCTTGAAGCCGTGGGTTCCTTGTGGTGTACATTTGAAAAGATTATCGTTGAGCTCATTCATAAAATCTTGCCTAATACACAAGAATGCTCTCCATGAAGATAAAAAAGATGAGTGTGGTGTTTCCCTGCAAAATATTGTAGTGTTAATTTGCTTCCGAGGGCAGTTAAGATATGTATCCTTTGGTAGGATAAACATTAATACCCAGCGGGCCCCTCTGTTGTAGAGGCACCTGCTGCCTTTCTGCGGCTTGCTGTTAGGATGGGATGGGGTGTAGGACACTTTCTCAAACCTGGATGATGATCTCTTCCCTTCCGAAGAAAGACAATGAAGATACAGCTCTTAGTTGATGACAGGTAGGAAAAGTACAGGAGGCAAAGGAAATGTACCACAGGATGGCATTCTGCATAGAAGCCAGAAATGTAACCTCCCTTGGGAGTCACCTGAGCCAGTCAACAACTCCTTAGGAGTATGCAATCGTGTCTAGGTAGAAACCAATCTTTTCATATATACTGCATTTGAAATCAGAGTTCAGTAAATGAGCAGAAGCCCTAATGTGGAGATGTATGGCAAGAATCCCGAAGGTACTGAGCTGAAATAATTTCTACCATATGGAATTGTTACATGGAAACCAACAACTTTCATATACACAAAATGGATTAGAAAATATAATGGCAGAAAAAGTATAATTACCAACAATAAACATAAAATATTTCCTTTTTCAAGCTAAGCAAAATGTCAGTAAAACTTTGAAACCACACAGATGTTGCTTTTATCAGATAGGCAAAAGTTTTAAAAGACACTGTCCTGGAAATAGTTTAGATAGGCACCATCTTTATGAGAAGCTGTGGGACAATAGTGTCAAAATTACAATATATTTACACGTTAACCTGCCACGGCCATTTCTGGGAATTCGTCCTTTGTTACCTGCATTATGGGAAATGACCGACACAGGTTGTTATTCATTGCTGCATGATTTGTAAGAGCAAATGATGGGGGCAGGAGACAAGCATCCATCAAAAGATTTTTTAGTATAAAATGCATCTGTGCTAAAATAAATTACATAGGACCTGGGGTGAAGTTCAGTGGTAGAGGGTATGCTTAGTAAGCAAAAAGTCCTGGGTTCCATCCCTGGCACCAAAACAAACAAATAAATAAATGAACAATGCAAATCTCAACTAAGGGGCATTTTACAAAACACCTGGTAAGAATTCCTCAAAAGCGTTAAGGTCACCAAAACCAAAGTCTAAGAAACTATCTCAGCTAAGAGGAACCTCAGGGGGTATGAAGACTAAACATGATGCAATGATGTCCTAGAACAGGAAAACAGCATCCAAATAAATTATTAATTCTAGTTAATAATCATGTGTCAATACTGGGTCAATTACGATAGCAAGCATAGGAATCCAAACTAAGGTGTTCACACTAGGGGAGACTGAGTCACTGACATAAGGAAATTTTCCATAATATTTTCACATTTTTGCAAATATTAAGTTGTTCTTTAAAAATAAAAATTATTAATACAAATAAATAAATTATAAGGTAGCTATAAAGTGGAATAATTCTATAAAATGCTTAAGAAGGGACAAGGAAGCTGTCTTAGAACAGATAAGGAAAGAGCCTCAATGTTATTAAGTAAAAAGTAGCTGTACAAGAACTCGTATTTGCCTAGAGAAACCCTGAATGCACATACAACTACCTAATAACAGTGGCTATCTGTCTAGGGTAGAGTGGGAAAATCTGAATGCATGAGAAACAGAGCGAGAACTCACGCACGAGCACACGCATGTGCACACACACGTAAACCCCCTGAATGAAATACGTACTTAACAAATTGGGTCAATACCTCCCTATAGGACTCTTAATAAATAAGCAGTGAGATGAATCCCTGGGTAAACCAAGGCCATAGTTGAAAGTCAATTTCCTTTCTCAGGAATCTTTTACCTCTGGTATCTCTATCAGTGAATTTAAAAAATAAGTAGAAAATGAAAAGCCAACTGATTCAAACCTACCAAACCTGCAGGAACAAATCTCCTACAGCCAAGATTCCTAAATGATTTTGCCTAAAAGACCATGCTATCTTTCCATAGCATCCTATTTCCTTCTCTGGAAAGTGAGGGTAGGCCCAAATAAAATGTACTGCTCTAAAAACTCTTAGTACTAACTGAAAGAGATAACTTATGAGTAGGAAAAAAAAAAAACACAGGATGGCAGATCCATAAAACGTTGTTTGAAATGAAAAGCAAGCTATGAAAATTTGTTATTTTCAAGAAAGAACTGAGCCAGGGTTACAGCCAAGTGGCACAGAACCTGCCCAGCAAGTGCAAGGTCCTAAGTTTGATTCCTGGTACCAAAAAAAAAAAAAAAAAAGAGTAAAAAGGTCAAGCTTTGCTCTAGCTCTAGAACGATGTCCCTTCACCAAATATTTCCACAGTAAATATATAAAAGGGATGAGATCCGACGTCAGAAATTAACTCATTAATAAAAACTATGTAGTGATTTAAATGAGGTTCAGTTTGCCTTTATCCCAAAGAGCTAGTAGAAACACAATTCGAATGGAAAGGAATGTATTCCTGTGTGCTTCCCAAGTATATTATCTTCAAGTCAGATCTACACCCTAACATTTGGGAGATTTGGGTCCAAAGTCACCATTCCATGTGTATAAATATGTTAACGTTATGAATCAAGCACAACAAATTATTAAACACATATCTATATCCTTCTACCTTGACACCTTCAAAATGACCTGAAAAGTCACGTTTGAATTTAGATTTTTCAGAGTCCTCACAGTTCCATACCCATCATAGCAAGGAAGAGGGGGAGAACTGGCCCTCTGTCCTGAGCCTGTGGCCTTGGGAGGACAGAGGTAGAGAAGCCATGAAGGTTGCCTGAGTGACATGAACTGGAAATTTCTGTCCTGGCTGCCCTATGTGTGGCCTGGTGGGGACACCTGATGTGAGTGGCACATCCACTTGGCGACACAGACACCTCATGCTGTGGGGAGGGACAGCACCAAAGGAAGGCTAGAATGTGGGCCTCAAACTTTCAGGGCTCAGGGTGGGGACCTTTCTTGCTCTGCTCTAAGGGTGAGATTGATTCAGATGCTTCTCAGTGTTTAATCCTCAGTAAAGAAATAAGAAATAAAGCTTTTTGGATTCTTTGGAATATTGTTTTGGATTTTTGTTCTGTTTTTGAGGTGCTGGGGGTTGAATCCAGAGCCTTGTGTATGGTAGGCAAGCACTATACCACCAAGCCACCCCCCCCCAAGTTCTGGAATATTAAAATGAACAATTTAATAAAATTTTAATTTATAAATGGTATAAATTTTAAAATGTAGTGAGTTGTCTTTTGGCAACATTGAGATTTTCTGAAATTGAAACGCCTGTGAAAAACACAGTAAAATGGAGTTGGTTGATGATTATTATTATTTTACATAGTCTTTACACAGTGTGTAAAGACTTTTACACACTGTCTTTTGATCATCTCTAGGGAAGGGGAATGAAGGTAAGGAGAATAGAAAAGGAGACTCACTCATCAGTTGACAGCACTCTGAACTTTAGATTGGATTTTTTAATACTGTAGATATATTTCATTTACATTAATATGCACATACAAAATTAAAGACCTTATAATAATACCTTAAGCTAAGAGAAGTCTAAAAGCTGAATTTAATTATTGGGCATAGTCTTTTGGTCCCCAGAGGAAACATTGCCAACATAACATATTAGGTAATGTGATAAATACAGAAACTCTATTTTTCCTTAATGGCAACATTCACATTTGAAGCAAGCTGTCAGTAGCAAACAGCTTTGCTTGAGTTGCCTGGTTTAGCAGATGTCTTTGTTAGGAATGTGACAATTATCACCATTATTTATTTCACTGAATATCAAGTGGTACAGAGGGAGGCCAAGTCCTCATCAATGGTGCACGTGGCTCATTACATCATTCTGGCTCCTCACATGCCTTCCTCTTTGTTGCTTGCTCTTGAGATTATCACAAAAAGACATGTACCACTCAGAAAGAGAACGCAGTTCAAAGTTAGTATCACCTGCCACTCAAAACTATGTAGGCTACACGGAAAAAATGGAAGTAATTTTCCCTGCTACATTACTTGTTGTATAGTAATATGAAGTAAATATACCGAGTACCTTATTCTGTAGCAGGTATTGAGTAAGCACTCTGCTTACATTACCTTTCAATTATAATCAGAAAGTCCCCCTGATAATTATATATATTCTTCCATTTGTATTCTGTCTTACTTTTAATCTATTATTATTTGTTATATTAGCCAATGACTTGTTTTGGTATGATATGATGAATTTTGTTATTTTTTTCCTCACTGCATAATTCCTAGGAATTCTATTTGGAGTACAATATTTATGACAGAGACTGAATTATTGACAAAAAAGGTAAAAATCTTGCTGCTGAACATAAATTAAATTTGACTCAATTCTACAGATAAGTGAAGGCAATCTTTTATGTAGTATTCAATAGTTCTGTAAGCAATAAATAATGTACTATGGGAGTGCTCCACATCCGTTGGGTTATATGCAAAAATGGTTTAGACTCTGACCCTCCATTCTAAGTCTCTGTGCTCTAGTGGAGAAGAGAAACAGATATTTGTGTGCCCAGTCAGAGTGGAGTATCACTGGTGTTCAGGATGGTATCTATTAGGCTTCTTATAATGTAGGAAAGTTCTTGTTCTGACTTTGGTGATGCAAAGGGAACATTGTGAAGAATGATTTGAATCTGACTTGAAAGGTTCTTGGTGTTGGAGACTGAAAGCTAAGGGCTCCTTTTTTATCTTTGGACCCTACAGACAGTAATCTGGGAGGAAGGCCACAGAGAGAGGCAGGAGTTTGAGAAAGGGTAACTGAGTATGGTATAGGGTCTATTTGGGAAATTTTTCCCAGGCTAGGCTATGAGAATGCAGTACTAGAGAGATGGATTGGGATCAAACCATGGAGGACTTTGACTAAAAAGGACAAATGGGTATGAAATGAGAATCTTTGAGCTGGATGTATAACATGGACCTATCTAAACATCAGGAAGATGATTCGGCAGCAGTGTTTTAAAAAGCAGCATATAAGACACTGCTGGAGAAAGATAACTAAATAAACCAAAATTGGGAATGTGTCTTTTAAAATGCAAAATCACTTAACATGACATTCCACTAACTGGAAGAAAGGCAAGCTGAAAGCAGGGGAGAAAGGATATTGCAGTCATTTATGCAAGAGTTAACAGTTTTGGGAGAGTAATGAACAGAGCAGATTGATTTGAAAGATAACGGTACAAGGGTATGCCATTGGGTTGATAAGCTAAGATAGAAAAACACAGGAGTAAAAAGTGATGCATTGAATTTAGGTCACAGTTTAAGAGGTGTCTGTAGTATAGCAGCATGGGTTGTTCAATATTTAGTTAGAAATGAAGGTCTGATTAGGGAAAAATAAATGAGAACTAAAAGTAGAGACCTGGGAGATATTCTTAACAAGAGAAATAAGTAGACAGGTTGAACACTGAGATAGGATGAGATTACTAGGGAACTGTTGAGAATTACAGAGGACTGTGTATCAAATGTTCAAAAAGCCTCTCTTTAAAGGATTTTTTGTTAAACTGATGGTGGAGGGTAGAGAAAGTAGGGTAGTGTCCTGGAAGAAAACTAAATAGAAGCAGTTCCCAAAGCAAGAGAGCCAGAATGTAACACAGGCACAGTGGAGATGAGAGTTCTAGCAAGGAGCAGTCACTGTTCCCAAATTCTATTGAAGACAGAATTTGAACGGAAGGTTTAAAGAGTTATTGGCTTTAGGACTTTTAATAGGCCGATGGTGCTGAGGATCAAGGGGGAAAAGATACAAAAATAAATGGAACTTGTGAATGAAGAAGAAGACAGGAAAACCATGAATGCAAATTAAAGTCATAAGAGCCTCTCCCTAGGGGACAACAGCAAAGGGTCATAAGTATTAAGGGAGGATTTGAATGAAGGAAGGTCCAGAAAATATAGGGGCAGTAGATTAATAAGCCAAAGTCAGTGTCATAAGAAGGGATGAGAATAACAGAATAGAGGGAAATGGCTTTAGGAGGAAATCAGGAAAATTCTCCAAACGCACAAAAATAAAGGGGATGGCTGATACTCTGGACAAAATGAAATTTGTTAAGTATTCAAGTCAAATGACCTTGAGCTTCTCTTAAAATACATGTCAAAAGAGGGCAGAAGTTGGTGTAGAAGTTAATAAGAGTGCAAAGAACCGTAATGACCAGTAAAAGTATTTTAAGATGGAATCAAAGAGAGATGAGAACACACATGGCCAGTGTTGTTGAGTTCCTAGGCAAACTGGATGGAGTATTGTACATTTTAAAGCATCCAATAAACCTGGTTTTGCTACCTCCTCTGGAAGTGTTTAGCTGCCTAGGAAAAAGATACAGATGGATGCCTTAACCAGGGATGGAAATGGGCAGAACATGGAAGATAGGACAGTGAGTCAAGCCATCAGGATGCAGGTGTGAACACAATGGGAAGATTGTTCTAGAGAATTGGGAGGGTCATTGTGATGTCCTCGTGGCCTAGAAGTTTGATGGGTGGAGAAAGAGCAAGAGGTCAGGACTTAAAGAGTGTGAAGAGTGGGTGAGAAGGAGTAACAGGTAGAGATGGTAAGACAGGAAGTGGCTGGGGGAAACTTAAAATTTCACATTCTCCAGTGTGCAAAAATTGTGGTAAGTGGTGAAAACCGAGGTTTACTGGCTAAGGAGGGTCTGAGGCAAACTGAGGGGTTGAAAAGTTAGAGATGACTGACATGGATTTTGAATCCCCAAAAGAATTGGGGATTCAACTGGTAATAGTGGACCCTTTCCAACCTGACAGAAAGCACATGAAATTGAGTACTACAATGTGCTTAGTATGAAACTACTACATTTATTAAACATGATATGATGGATTTCTTTTTAAGCGGTACTTTAATTAATATAAACATTTAGTTCCTACTATCGGAGTACAAATTAGCACTTGAAGAATGACCTTGCACTGAAAGTAGAAAATACTAACCTGTTAACTGTACTTTGAAGAAAGAAAAAGATAGGAATGCTAAACCCAGTAATTATGAAACATCACCCTATATTAAATGTATGGTTGAATCAAGTAAATAATAGTGATTCCCTGAAAATTACTCATATTCCTTGTGAAACTGCTAATTATTCCCTAATGATTTTCCCTGAAGTACAAACTTCCACAGCCAGAGACTTTCTACAGTCAATGAAGCCAGAAATGTGGCCTGCCTCTCACCAGGACTCCCTGGCAGTTGTCATAAGACCAGTGTGGTAGTGGCACATCTGGAACCATTGAATGAAGGAACCACAACAAACTGGTCTCACTGGTTCTTTGTCCCCAGATGGGGACACAGTCACAGTTTTCTAAAGTTTGCATAAGTTGTTTTTCTAGAGACAAGTACAGTGACTCTATTATATACACTCATCAGGAGATTGTGCAGAGTTTGGGATGTTGTAATCATCCAACTCAAAGAGGAATTGTTAGCCAGATGTTGAAAAATATATGTAAATAGGCTCTGGGAGTACATGCTATCTCTAAATCTTCCCAAAGAACGTTGACCTAGTCCTAAAGCATCTATTTATGCATTCTTTTCAAATGGCCTTTAAAGTAAACTTAAGTAGCCCTATTTTGCATTGCTTAGGTCAGCCCAATATAGTCAAGACGTTAATCATTGCTGAAGTCATGTGATAGATATGAATGTTTATTACACTTTTCTCTCTTCCTTGTGTATATTTGAAATTTTCTATAATAAAAGGTTTTTTTAAAAAAGAAAAGAGGAAATAATCTCTTTTTCATGCTTATATAGCTGGCAGCAACCTTTGAGTATTTGCTCACCCTGATCCCTTTCCTCCAGAACAAATTAGAATGCAAGATTTGGATGGTAGAACATCATTCTTATTCTTCAGGCTTCATAAAATTCTTCTATATGGAACTTCTGCACTCAGAGGTATTCTTCCAAAAGGTTGCTCTCCCAACATCCACCCCGGGTGAACGAGGTTCTAAATGTTCATGAACCAGTCTTTACTGAGTACTTAGTATGGGCCAACATTTTAATGTTATTTTATAGATGTCATGGTTACATGTCACATAAGGGGAAAAAGCACATTCAGCAGTATGCCTTTAATCACTCAACACACAACCAGAGAACATCTACTATCTGCAAAGTTCTTGGTTATACAGCTGGGGGCTTCTTCAAGGAAGCAAGACTGAGGGAAAAGCAGTGAGGCAACATTTCTAAGTGGGAGAGGGGTTTTAAAATGTAGGTTGCCAGGCCCTGCCCACAGAGGGGCTTCCGTCTGAGGTGGGCCAGGGCAGGTGGGAAGTGCTTGCTAAGTCCCCCCAAGCTGACCTCGGCAGGCGCTGACTTCTACCGGACTGTAGTTGGCAGGTGGAAGGCAGGATGTGTTTGAAACTGCATCCTGGCACCGGAAAGGAATGAGAACAGGGTCAAGGCCTAGAGACAGGAGTCAGCAGAATCTGGGCAAGAGGTCAGGACTTAGAGCTGACAGGGCTTCAGTCCAAGCCTGGACTCCAATGCTGGTGGAGCAAAAAGATGAAACGATCAGCCGCCTGTCTTGTCCCTCTTGTGTAGCAGACACTGTGCAAAGCTTTTTACTCATGTAAACATTTTATCTTCATGACCTTCATCAGGCCAGACCTGCTGATGTCAACATCAGATAGCCTGTAAGTGGAAGTGCTGGGATCTGAGCTTGACTCCATTCTGACTGTGAAGTTCTTTCTCTGTATGCCCCTCTGTGGTGCCCACAAAGCCTGGGGCAAAGGTCCAGCATGCTCACCCAGAGTGATACTCAGGGAGCCCATTCAAGCTTAATGGCTCTTCTTGCAGACGGCTTAGGGCAGCTGACTGTCTCCACATTCTACTTGCTGGGGATTAAAAAACAAACAAACAAACAAACAAAAACTCCCGGTGGCACGTGCCTGTCAGGGTTTCATCACCTCCAGGATTAGGTCCCAGACAACAGAGGGAAATGGTCAAGTTTATCTTTGAGTCTGCAGCCTCTTTAATTTTACCTGTTTCTTCTCCCAGCCTTGAGGAGGGGCCCTCTGTCCTGCTCTCAACTCCGCTCACGTCAAGCAATATGTATCTGACAGACAGAAGCGCTGTGCTTTGGGGACCTACTGCTTTTGAACAAAGATCAGGAGCTTAAAAGAATGAGGTCATATTAGGAGCAGAGGACAGGAAGGATTTGGAACATGTGCTGAATTCCCTGAATTCACACTTGCAGACAGGCTGGAGCCCATTCCAAAATGGATCTCAATCTGGAGGGAAATGATAAAATTTCAGGAGATGGATGACCAAGAGTTCTGCCGCTTTAGAGATTCTCTTGAAGTACTTTTCATACCACTGTACAAGCCCATTTGGACAAAGTCCTCTTTTTATCACAGGGAACAATAAGTATGTGTATGCAACTCACAAAGATGGTCATCAGTGGTTGTAACCCATCAAAGATCCTTTCTTCTGATAACTGAAGTTATGGACCTGGACACTGTTTTATTAATATTCCAAGCATCAGTGCTACCCTACCCTTCAATAAATGGAGTAAAGAGTGGCTCTCCAGGTACTCCCCACTCACCTATCACCGTGTCCAAGGAGAGCTCAAGACCACAGAATTTTCTCTGTTGACCAATACTACTAGTGAGTTCCACCTTGTTAACAGATGCTTTGGAATTCTGGGTATGGCTACCAAATATATTTACATATACCCGTATATTTTTCTTTTTAGATTGAGGTGGTAGTTTGCTTGTTAAGGGAATACAATACAATCTGTGAGTGACAAAGACAATGTCAGGCTGGACAATGATTTTCTGTACCCCATATACACAATAGGAGAAAGTAATTTTACAGGGCAGCATGGTAAAGCAGACCAAAGACATGGTTTTGTTGCTGACTAACTGTAACATTTGCAAATTACTTGACTTCTCTGAGACTTGATCTTTTCCGTGGTAAGTCAAAAATATTAATACTTGCCTTGAGACGTTCTTGTGACAATTGAGTATAATACACATGAAGAGGCTCAAGAATAGTCATTGAATATGTAACTGGTTCTGAATAAAGGTGGCTTTAATTATTTATTCTAGAGTTTGTCATACTTTGGAGGTTTTGCACCAATGTACCATCTTCCTCAGGGAATAATTTAAGAATTGTTGGTTTCATTTTGAATTGCCAGAATAGACATGAGTGTTGCAAAAATTCGAATTACATAAGTGGAAAGTGAAAGACCCCACTCCACAGCACGTATCTTAGAGGAATCCACTTAGCAGTCTGATACATACCATTTCAGGCTTTTGCTAGCCATGTATAAATATACACTTTTTAAATGAGTTTGGACTATACACAGTGTCCTGCAACTTGAGGTTTTGCCTTAACAAGTGAACTCTTCTTTTTTTCTTTTAGTGCTGCGTCCTTCTCACTGAGTTTTATACCCAGTCCACTTTTTATTTTGAGACAGGGTGTCACTAAGTTGCCCAGGCTGGGTTTAAACTTATGGTCCTCCAGCCTCATCCACCCAATGTGCTATGATTATGGATGTGCACTACTACCTCTGGCTGGAACCTGAGGCCTTGACTTAACATTGTGTACATTTTTTGGCCTAGTATTCTATTTGCATGGTTGAACTCTGTAATTTATGACAAAAAATTTCCCATTAATGGACAACTAGGTTGCCAGTTTTACTCTTTGCACAATGGCTGCAGTTGAGTATCCTTAAGTACATATCTTTTGGCATACGTGCTAGTTAGTTTTTCTAGGTTAAATTTCCAGAGGAGGCAAAGAGTATAACTATTACCCAAACTTTGCCAGTTTGCAAGGACAATATAATAGGGTAACTTGTGTCCTTCAAGACTTTGTGGTAGAGCCCTTAACCCCAGTGCCCCAGGATGGGGCTATATTTAAAAATAAGGCCTTTAAAAAGGTGATCGAGTTAGGGTGGGCCCTAATCTAATCTTATTGGTGTTTTAACAAGAAGAGGAAATTTAGATGCATGAAGAGACAGCAAAATTGTGCACACACAGAAGAGGTCATGCGAATACAGGTGAGAAGATGACCATCTACCAGCCATGTGGGAAGGCCCCAGAGAAACCAAACTTACTAACGTCTTGCTGTTGGACCTTTGGTCTCTAGAACTAGAAAGTAGATTTCCATGGGTTTAAGTTGGTGATATTTAGTAATGGCAGCCCTGGCAAACAAGGATAGCAACCACTGTTCCAGCCCTGGTGGCCTTCCTGTTGTAAGCCAAAACCCCTGTGGCACGAGCAAATCATTCTAGTCATTTGCTCTCTCTGTCTCTGCCTTCTTTGTCTTTACCTTCTTTGCTTTTTGAGTTTATTATTGTGATCCTTGGAAAATGTCAATTATCTTTGGAAGTTCATGAACAACTCACTGTTCAATGGATCTCGTCCACACACTAGATCACAGAAAGTCACTATTAAGATGTTTCCCATCGAATCATCCCCTTTTCCATATATGAACTACAAAATAGATGAAAACTTTTCCCACACAATTTCTTCCACATTTTTTCTTCTGATTGGCACAAGTAAAAATCTCACCTTTACTAGATTATTCTTAGCTCATTAGATAAGTCTTTTGCTTTACATAATTAAATCATCCTAGATTGATCTAGTTCAGGTAAAATTAATGCACCCTTCAAACTGAATTTGACTCTGGCATGGTGGTGCATGCCTATAATCCCAGCACTGTGCAAGGTCGATGTAAGAAGATCACAAATTTGTGGCCAATTTAAGGAAACCCTGTTTCAAAATAAAAAAAAAAAATGAAAAAGTATTGGAATTGTAGCTTAGTGTGAAATTTCTTGTACAAAAACAAAAACAAAAACAAACAAACAAATCAAAAAATCCCAAGTTTGAACACATTTGTTTCCCCTGGCCACACTTCCTCCCTCACCCTCATGAAATCTGGTGTGTGTACTTCTTCAAGAGGTAGGAAGGAAACTTGAAATTACTTGAGGATCTACATTCTGCTCTGCAACCATCCCCAGTAACCTTTACATATTTGACATTCTTTTAATTTCCTGAAGAAGTGACTCACCCAGACTTACAT
This sequence comes from Dasyprocta punctata, assembly GCA_004363535.1. NCBI lineage: Eukaryota > Metazoa > Chordata > Mammalia > Rodentia > Dasyproctidae > Dasyprocta > Dasyprocta punctata. The sequence goes on from RJWM01002730.1 coordinate 103,081, forward strand.
AGCCACAGTAGCTGGAATAATTTGTCTCAAGGTCTCCTGATTTTTTTTCCTTCAGCAATTCATTTTACCCATAAAGTTAAAGATTTGTTTGCTGGAGATTATTCCATACTGGTAACAAAAGGAAAGAAAGATGGAGAGTACCTGCCAGTGATCAAAAAGAGGGTTTTACTTAAGTGAACTGTCTTACATTTCTTTTTGGAGTTCATTTTGGCTGCTTATGCACCAGGGGTTTGGGAAGGTTTGGGCTTACTTTTCACTAACAGTTTAGTGTACTGTTATGGTTTGTGTCTAGATGTCCCCCCACCCTGCAAAACCTCCTACATTCATAGGTGGGACTTTTTCAGAGGTAGCTGGATCTAGAGTGTGTGACACTAGCACTGATTCATGGTGCAATGCTAGGATCAAGAGCACTAGAATTCAGGGTGTGAGTCCTACCCACCTAAAGAGCCTGGTTAAAATATAAGGGTTAGAAAAAGCTGTAGTCATCCCTTGCTTGCCTTGCTTGCCTTGCTACCTTCTGCCTGCCATGAACTGTTTCTCCTCTGCAATGTCACTCTGCCTTGGAGCCAGATGATCATAGACTGAAACCTCTACAAAGTGTGAGTTAAATAAACCTCTCCTCTTTTAATTTTGGGTGTCAAGTATTTTGTCTCAGCAATGAGAGAAAGTAACTATGACATGTATTTTGGGAAGTTGAGTCAGGCCTGTCTCTTACTGAGAACTGATCATGAAAGAGCAGGGGTAGAAGCCACTGGGTTGAAAGAAAAAGGATAGACACGATCTTTTGGCCCAGAGTTGCTAATGATGGAGTCTGCAAAGTCTTATCATTGGACTACCATGAAAATACCAAAAAACAGAGAAGTCTCTGCTACCTGAAATCTGGGGGAGATTACTTGGGAAAATTTTGTTTGTTTTTTCCTTTTTCTTCAGTGTGCTTGCATGTGCCTACAGTGGAAGTTGCAGAGAGATGGAGAAGCCAATACAAAGATAACATAATAATCTCTACCTGTTTGTAACATTCAAGTCCTTCCTCTCTGTCTCTCTCTCCCTCCTTCTCCCCTGCCACCCAGTGGTGTTTTCTCTATTCAGTTTCCTAAGCCACATATGAACCTCCTGCAAGTTTTTCCAATACATATGAATGCTTACAACATTCAAGGCATTGTGCCAGGTTCTGTACCAGACAGCTAAGATTTAGTCTACCTCAGGGTCTGCAGGCTCATAGTGAAGGTAATTTATGGTCAGGTTTGTTCACGGATTTGCAGGAACAGCTAGATTTTTTTTAAAGAGAAAACATGTTAGTTATCTAGTGCTCATTGACAGCAACTAAATGTCACCTACAGTTAGCACCGACTAAGAACTTATTTTGAAAAAATGAACAATTAAATGAGCACTTTTTTTCAGAAACAAAGACTTCAGAAGAGTTTGCTCATTTGTGTGTCATAAATCATGAAAGAGAAAGGGAGTTACGCCCATGCCATATGTGAACTACAGAGCTACATGGGAACATCATATCATCTGCAATACAGCTGCTTCATTTAAATTCAAATTCTTCAATAGTGGGCTGCACACACAACCTGAAAAACATATCTGAGGAAGCCTGGAATTTGGTAGGTAGCTGGTTTAGTTATAAAATGTCACCTAGCTCTAAGATATTAGATTCTCTTTTCCTGTTTTTTGATACAGGGTCTCGCTATGTAGCTCAGGCTGGCCTTTAACTCACTACAAAGTCCAGGCTGGCCTTAAATTTGCAACCATCCTCTAGTCTCGGCCTTCTTAGTGCTGAGGATTACAGGTGTGCAGCACTAAGCCCAGCTAGATATTAGATTCTAGGAGGACACAAATGTAGCCTTTCAGAATAAGAATTTGAGTAGGAAATATCTACAACTGAATACTATTTTCTAATGTTGTAGTGTGCCATCCTGGATGATAAAGATGGGCATTATTTCAGTTTCATAAAATTTGTTACAGGTTTGACTGGCAAGGTGTTATTATTGACTGCCAAATTTCTGGAAGTAAATAAAGGGAAAAAAGAGTATCAAGCAAGAAATATAAAGAAGTCACACTGTGATGCTTTCCATAGGATGAATCACATCACAGGTAACAAATACCATTATTTGCTCTTTTATTTATTTATTTATTTTTATTTTTTGCGGCACCGGGGATTGAACTCACAATCTCGCGCCTGCCAGGGCAGGCGCTTAAGGCACTGAGCCAAACTCCCAGCCCTAGTTTTTTGAGGCAGGGTCGCACTATGTAGCTCAGGCCGGCCTTGCGCTCGCGTTGTAGCCCAAGCCGGCCTCGAACCCACAACACTCCGCCTACCTCAGCCTCCCGAGTGCTGGGATTAAAGGCGTGAGCCACCACGCCCGGTTTGCTCTTTTATTTTTTATTAGACACTTAAGTACCCCCCTTATACAGGATTCAGTCAATATTAAATGATTAGAAGTATAAGAGACTGAGTTTTGGAGAAACTCACCAAGAAGGGGAATAGCATACTATTTTAACTATTACTAAACATTTGTCTTCTGCTGCTCAATCTCCATGTTAATCCAACGAAACTGCTTCTCCTAAAGCAAGCTGATTAGTGAGGCACTGGCATTAGTTCCCTCTTGGAATTTCCTGTTTTCCTGGATGTGGGATCTCTGAGGTGCATCTTGAGAAAATATTCACTCATCAAAGTCTGCTAGAAAAGGAAAATTTGGAGAGGGTTAGTTCCTACTGCTTGCTAAAACGATTAGCCATGTTCCAACCTATTTCATCTACATAAACTGAAGTACAATTCAATTCTCTTCACTTTCAAGAACTTCTTACATAGCAGGAGGTATTCAATCATTGCCAAAGTCAATATATTAAGTGGGGTTGTTGAAGGCAGCTGGTTTCCCATAGAACCATGTGTCCCTATTTCCTATTGCAGTCAGTTTCTGATTCAGTGGTAGGAAATGCCAAGGGGGTTGGCAGCAATGGCCTTTTCCACTTAAAATAAAATTTCTTTGATTTGCTTTCGATTTTTCTCTAGTATTGTATTCAGAGTGTTTTTACTGTGTAATCAGATTGGCTGGCTCTACATCAAGGTACTGATTGGCACAAGAGAAGTGCTTTCCTCTTTTCCCTGGGCCCGTGGGGTAGCTGTGCTGCCAGTCTCTTCCCAGGGACACGAAGTCCTGAGGGAAGTGTGGCTCCCATCTGCAAGAGAACTAAGCCTCTAGGAAAGCCCTGGAATTCGAAAATTCCTGGAGATTCCAGCGGTAGGTTGAGATAAGCCTGGCCTTGTGGGGATGTCTGAATTCAAGCATCATATTTCTGTGCTTTCCTCCCCCACTCCCTTCTTGGCTGGTGGGAAAAAGTAAAACCCTTCCTGCAGAAAAGAATTTAAGAATGGGAGTTATTCTAATTTTTCCTTTTTTTTCCCCCCTTAGGTCTCTGGGCTTCGAATTGTATAGTTCTTTCACTTTATTTTCTTTTATGTTGTTAATATTGTGTATTTTGGCCTTTCTTCCTCCTCTGTCAAGTTTGACGTTTACAAAGATGAAGTATGAAACTTTCTTTCTTTTTAAACTTTTTCACTTTTTAAACTTATATAACCTTGTAAGTGTTACTTTCTAGTACCTGTAGATTCTTAACCTATGAAAGGGCATGCCAGTGTCTACGCCATTCACCTGCAGAACATTAACATTGTCAATTATCTTAGTTTTTTTTAATTGCAACAGAACTTTCCCCTAATAAGTATGTAAATAAGTTAAAAGATGTTGCAGATAGTAGAATCTTTCTCTTGTGTAATCTCTCATTCTCTTTTTTCTCTCTCTCACCAGTGACGTGAATGGAATGCAAAGCTTCATGGACGCTAAGCACATGCTCTACTACTGGGTTGCATCCCCAGCCCTTGTGTAATATCTTGAAGTATGAGTATTCATATTTTAAATTTTACTTGAAAAAAATTAATCTATATGAAACTAAAATAGTTTTCGCTGTGATGAACAAGTTATACATTTTTAATATTCAGAAGAAAAAGATTTTAGTTATTTAATGGTTTTCTGTTCCACATTATTTCTCAATCCTCTTCCACAGTCCTTCAAAGGCAGAATAAAAACCACTAAAGGGCTTTCTATGTATTTGGATATTACTGTTAATAGGAAAATATTGTAGGCTGCCTAACCTACATCATGAAATACACATCTGAAATCTACCCACTGCAACCATCACCCAACCTGACTACGTATGTTAATCTTGGGCAATGCAGAAAGTGGGATAGACCTGTTTCATAAGAAATGTTGCTTCATCTGTGCTGTCACATTCTGAGTTGGTCCTCATAGAGAGAACCATCATATAAATCTTACTACCATTCACAGGTTCTTGCACAAAAGGTGACAGTGCCTGAAAAATATAGCAAACATCTCAACCTCTCAACAGACTCAATGTCTAGCAAGTAAAGACAGAATTCAGGACCACAGAGGAGCAAAACTCTTCATTAAAAGTCTTACTGTCTACTGGAAAATCACGAGTTCTCTGAACTGTGTCTCAGGCCCATATAAAAATGTAAAACCTAGTAAAGTCAATTCATTTTTCTGAGCCATGGTTTCTTTATCTAAAAAATGAGAACGATACCTACTTCACAGGCATCTTATATGGATTAAAAAGACTTAAAGATTAAAAAGATTATTATAGGTAGTTCTGGTTTTACTTCCCAAACTGTACTCCAGTCCATCTCATAGATAACCAGCAAAACAAGAATGCTGCTGTAACAGCTGGGTGTGGTGGTGCCTGCCTGTAATCGCAGCACTCAGGAAGCTAAGGCAGGAGAATCGTAAGCTCAAAACCAGGTTGGGTTACAAAGTGAGGTCAAGGCCAGCCTCAACCCTGTCTCAAAAAGACAAAAGAAGAAGAAGGAGAAGAAGAAGAAGGAGAAGGAGAAGGAGAAGGAGAAGGAGAAGGAGAAGGAGAAGGAGAAGGAGAAGGAGAAGGAGAAGGAAGAAGAAGGAAGAAGAAGGAAGGAAGGAAGAAAGAAAGGAAGGAAAGAAGAAAGAAAGAAGAGGAGGATCTCTATAGTAGTCCACAGTTTATAATAGAACACTAATGAATACTTTTCACTTATGCAATCCCAGATACTAAGCCTGAGTTTAGATTTTTGTTTTTCATTGTTCAGATACAAAGTCTGGGGATTTGGGGAGAAGCATGTGAACTAAGAAACTTTAGTAGTTGGGCTCAGTCATACACATCTGTAATCCCAAGCTATTTGGGAGGCAGAGGTAGGAGGATGGCAAGCATGAAGCCAGCCTGGGATACTAAGCAAGACTCCACCTGTAAACACACAGAGAGACAGATAGGCTGGAGAGATAGCTCAGTAGTATATAGGGTCTTTAAATGTATGTGAATCTCTGCATTCAATCCTCCTTCCCACAAAAAGAGAAGAAACATTAAGCTGGCTGGAAGTGTAAATGAGGCCCTGGTTTCACACCCAGAACCACTGAAATAATCAGTGCTAGTATATTTGGAAACTTGTGGTCTCTGGACTCTTTTTCATTCTAAAACATTATTGAGGGCCTCAGAGGTGTTAAAAATTTTTTTAAAATGTGTATCTATATATATTTACTGTAGAAATTAAAATGTTATTTACTGACTAAAACATAACTCATTAAAATATAGCAATGTTAGTGTAAAGATATTTTATGAAAGAACTGTACTTTCCAAGACAAAGAAAAAATTAGTTTAAAAGTGCTATTGTTTGATGTTTTTGCCATTCCCTTTAATGTCTGACTAAATATATAACAGCTGGAGTGTTTTGTTTTTGCACTCATTGTACCACAAAGTAATCTCTTGAATATGCCAGTATATGTTCTTAAGAGAATGGGAATACAAGAGATGAAAAGAAGTCTGGTATTGCAATTAAAATTGACCTTAAGCTATGGTTAACAATGGATTGAATTATGGAACCCCATATACCTCAGAGATTCGTCTACAAGGTTCCCAATTCCACACTTGTGCTAGTAGTCCTTGCCCAGTTACTAAAGAAACAGGTACTGAGGAAGGACTGCTTGGACTACACAGGTGACCAAGACAAGGGTCCTTGCCCATGAGGAGTTTAGACTCCACTGGAGGAGAGTATTTATAAAACTGTTACTACCATCACAGGAGTAAACACAGGATGCTGTGGCAGGTGAAAGGGTACCCAGCCCAATCTTGGGATATCAAAGAAGGCTCTTAGAGAAAATGATGGTGAAAAGAAACCAGCTAAGCATGGTGAGCAGGAGAGTGAGGTGTCCCAGATAGAAAGTGCAGCAGAGCTGAGAGTGAGCAAGGCCTGGTAGATTGGCCAGAAATGAGGAAAAATACCATGTAAGTTGCCTGAGAAAAAGCATGAAGACTTTATAAACAGCAGATTGACATAAAGTTTAGAAAGGTCTCTCTGAATATAAAGTGAAAATGAATTCTACCAGCACAAGGCACCAGGCAGAAATGCTATTGCAAGGAGACAGTATTGGACCACCTGAAACAGTAATGGAGGTGAAGACATTGTGGGCAAGGTTGGGCGGGCTTGCCTGATAGGCCATGGGAGGTGACAGAGAGAAGTGAGTATAAAACCCATATTCCTGTTACGGAGTGACTGGTTTGATTACATTTCCATTTAGAGACTGGAAATGTAAAAGCAGGTAAAATGAAAATGAGAATTTTAGTTTGGGATATGTTGTTTTAAAATAACTTGGAATATTCAGAGTAGATGTTTGAAAGACAATCAGCTATGTAGATTTCTAGTCAGAAGACAAGACTTGACTAGAAACTTACATTTCGAAGTCACTAATACGTGTATGGTCACTGAAGCCAAGGAGACCAAAAACGAGAGTATAAAAAGTGAGATAAAACAATTTGACCAGGACACATCTGGGAGGTACATGGATATCTAAATGACAGGCAAAAGGCAGTCCTGGAAGGCAAAATAAAGAAGCTCAAAATCTAGGAGGAAAAGTAGGAAAGTATGATTTCACAAATAAAATCAGGGGATGGAAACGCAGGAGACAATGGTTATTAGTATCAGATTCTGCAGTGAGATCAAATAAAATAAAAACAGAGGCAGGGCGTGGTGGTGTACACCTGTAAACCCAAGACTTTGGGAAGCTAAGGCAAGACGATCCCAAGTTTGAACCCAGCCTGTGTTTCTTAGGGAGGCCTTGTCTCAAAAAAAAAAAAAAAAAAGTGTGTATGTGGGGAATCTACTTAATTGAAAAAGAGGTTGCTAGTGTTCTTAACGACAACATCAGTGGAGTAGTGGGGGAAGAATCCTGAAGGTTATGGAATAAGTAACTCAGAGAGTAAAGTTCTAGGAGGGCAGGAAGAGACAGAATCCAAAGAATAAACAAGCAGACATATGGGAGTCAGATGATAGCAGGGAGTAGGACAGAGGAATGGACACCTAAGCCACTGTACCAGGTCATGTGTGGATACACTTAGGCTTATGAGTGTGGAAGCAGGGCATTGTCGAATTCCTTTTTTGATGAGTTTGTACTTCTTGCTGAAAGCAAGTGAGCAAGGTGATTTGAAGCAATGGAGAAAATCCAAAGTGTCTTCTGTGGAAAATGAGAAAGAGGACTAACCAGACAAACAAAAATTGCTTGGTAGTTGAAAGATAACTTGATTTTGGACAGTAAGTATGTAGTGGAAATAATCGACATGATCTGTCCAGAATTTCAGTTTTCTTTTTTGAAATGTGTTTCTAAATTGCAAGGTTATGATGTAGGCCACATTTTATTAACAAATGCAATACTGTAGATAGTGCAACAGATCATAAAATCAATACAGTAGTCACTCTACTCCCTCTACATATAATTTACAACACACACACTTTACTTAAACGTTAGCTATTAAATGTCCATAGGATATCATCATCTCATTTCTTGTAAACCTCCATGTAATTTTCATCACACAGAATGAAGTTATTATTTTGTGTGGTAGAGTTTGTATGACAGCATGAACAAACTGCAGGCAAGGTACTTAAAATTTATAATAAAAATTTATTCATTCGAAAGCCTAAAAGGACACATTCACTGTCATATCTATTAAGAGATCTTCTTCAAAGAAATATATCAGTAGATATGGGAGGCAAAGATTTTCTTTCATACAGAGAACCAGATTCTATTAGTCACAGCATTTCACTTAAATTTATATTCTAAATTGATCTATAAGTAATACTAAGCATTCACGATGTACTGGGCACATGTATTAAGTCTCTCAAACTCACAAAAACCACATTATGTAAATATTATATCCATTTATAGATGAGGAAACTGGGTCAGAGAAGGTTAAGTAACTTGTCCTTGGTCACATGCCTACTACACTCATCCGCCCACTACAGTGTCCCTTTTTTCCTCAAAATTTGTATTAGTATGCTGTTTTTATACACAGTAAATACATTCATTGGGGGAAACTGGTACATGTAGCTATCACATACTGATCCTTTTACTTTCCCTTCCTCTTCCCTCCCTCCTATTTCCCCCACCCCCAGATAATCTTCCTATCCTTTCAAAGACCCAACTCTTGGATTCATGGACATTGCCTTTTTCGGAAAGGCGATTCAATGAATTTCCCAAAGTAATAGGCTCATCCGAAGTTTTAGAAATATAACACAATCTTTGGTTGGACAGATACATTGTAAGACTTTAGGAAAATTCAGTCAAAATACAGATTTATGAAATAACATACATATATCAAGCCACAAAATAAGTTGTTCCCCGATCGAATTTTCCTCCCTTTGAAAAATTACTTGGGAATCTCAAGTGCATAGAAAAGCACAGAAAACAATTAAAATGGAACACCCATATATCCTCCACCTATAATAGCTTTAACGAATCCCACACTTTCTGTACATTACTTTTGATAGAAAATAAATTATAAATACAACTGAACCCTTCCCGTTGCACTCCCTGCTCTTCCTCTGAGGAAGTAACCATTATTCTGAACTTGATATGTGTCATTTCTTTATATAACTTTTAAAGTTTGATCTTAAGACTTTTTAACATTGTAGTTTATGGTATTCTTTACACTAGGGCATACACATCATTGTGCAACTTGCATCTCCATACTAGTAGCTTTCATTCATTGATTTTCATTGTTTGGTTTCCTGTCAATTTTTCTAATAGAGTAACTTACCCATTCTATTAGCGGACATTTACTACTTCACTAATTAGAACTGTGCTGCCATGAACGTTCTTGTGTGTGAGCTTGGTAACTTTTTATATGTACGTACATAAAATCCCTTAGCATGTAGTTTAATAGGAGAGGTCACACATGTGCACGATCTTTGCAACAAGGACAGCCATCAGGCTTCTGAAGGGCACCGGGGACAAGGCTGGTCTGCGCGTCGCGGAGGCCTGGGGCTTCAGGGGTAGCAGGCTGCTGCCGTACAGGCTCCCCCGGCCCTGCCAGTCTCGCGGGCATCCATTCATTTCCAGGGGACCAGGCGACTGCCTCCAGAGGGACTAGAGGCTGCCACCGCCCACCGAACAGTGACAGCCAGAGGAAGCCTGCGGCATCCAGGACCCAATCTCACTTTATAACCCCAAGTCAAGGAAGACGGGACGGATAGTGGAGTAGACACTTGCCTCGAAGTGTCTCGTCACTCCCACTCACAATGACACCGAGTCAGTCGCTAGGCACCGAGGGGCGGATGCGGCCCCAGTCTGGGCACAGCTTCCCAGCCAGGCTCCTTCCGCGGTGCCTTTTTGCATTACGCTAATTCCGTAGGGAGAGATGAGGCCAACAGGGCGGGTCCCCATATCCGAAACTTGACGCTGGCTGCGCGGGCGGCCCGACGGCGGCCATCTTTACTGAGGGAGGCCCAGTCAGTGGCCATCTTTAATGCAGGCAAGACAGTATCCTCCACCCCTCGGAACGCTACTTCCTAGCGTTGCTGAGCTTCACTCACAAACCTAATGTACTTTGAGCCTAGAGGCATCGCTGAAGAAGCCTACAAAGGAGCCGTATTGTCCACGACCGCGGAAGTGCCAAAAGCCGTCAATTTAAACATGGCGGAAAATCGCGAGCAGCAAAACGGCGCCGACGCCGATGAAGTCATGCCTGAGATGGAGCGACGCGGTGCAGACCCTAGAGGGAAATCTCGCGAGATCGCGGCTGCCGCGCTCTATCCGGAAGCCCCGTCGGAATCGGGCTAGAGCCAGCGCAGGCGTCGGCTTGCCGTCGCGTGCGTAAGCGAGGCAGCGACGCCGGGCGGCTACGCCGCGGAATCGGCGTAGGCGGCTTTAGAGAATCGGCGGGCTGCGCTGCGCCGGGGCTGGTCGGGCGGGGGGAGGGGATGTCGGTCAGTGCGAGATCCGCCGCCGCTGAGGAGAGAAGCGTCCACGGCGGCACCATGGGTGAGCCTCAGCTCGGGGCCGCGGCGGCCGGGGGTGGCGGGGCGGTGGACCCAGGGGTTTGGCGGGTGCGGGAGGGGATCGGGTGGGGGTGGCGGACCCGGGCTACACCGGTCGGGCGCGGCGGCGGGGGAGGGGAGGCGCGGTGACAGTTTGAGCCGGGCGTGCGGGGGGCCGAGGCGGCGGCGCTTCCTGTGCTGCGCGGGCCCGGGCGCGGCCCCCAGGGTCCCTCGCAGGTCCCCTCGCCCGCGGCTCGGCGTCCTGAAGCGGAGCGGGAGAGGGTGGGGATGGAGCTGGGCGGCTGTGCGGCCCGGGAGCAAGAGCAGGACCTGGAGCTGGGGAGGGAGGAGGAAGGATGCCTGGCCCGGCTGCGGCCCCGCCACCGCGCCGCCCGCGTCCCCTCCCGCCTTTCCCGGCGCAGCCCAGCGGGCGGTGCAGGCGGGGGAGGCTCTGGTGGAGACGATCCGGGCTTGGGCTGGGGTTTGTGATTAGGGTACATTTCTAGGAAAAGGGGAGAGAGAACGTCTGAGAAGGGCGCCCTCCGGAGGGGGTAAGAAGGGGGCGCCCTGCAAAACGGAGGGAGTGTAGATATGGACTGGTGAAATTCAGAGAAACCTATTTTCGAAAAATAATTTCAGTATTTCCAGTTGTTCTCTCAAGAAACCCTCTCATTTCCTTTCCTCCCCCACATATTGGAAGAAGAACAGGCCATTTCATTCACATTTTCCACTCCTGCGTTCCATTTCATACCGTGTGTGTAGTGTGAAATAAGCAGCTGAGATTTTTATTTCTAACACGTTTCCATTAGTTACTTCTTGAGAGTACACTTTCAAATCTGGGTATTTTTAATAGTTGTAGGGAAAAAATCTGTGACGTCCGGTGTTTGCATAGTTACTGAAGTAATAACTTACTACTTAAATTCTTGCAAGTTTATTACCAACTAGTTCACCTTTAAGAATTATTTCTTTTAGCTTTGTTATTTTGACGAAGTGGGAGAATATCTTCCTGAGTGTCCTTGAGAATCCAAATGAACAGACTATCTAGATTCACGAGCATTTTGCTTATTTTGCGTATTTTTGCACATGCAGGTGATGCATATAATTTTTCCCCTAAGGTTTATAAGCAGGTTGAGGAAGAAACACTGTCAGCCTTTGAATGTGCAGATAGGAATGAAATTTGTAGAACCGTGATAGACTGAAGGGTGGATATAAACAATTACTAAGCTACTTAAAGCTACCTGGATTTCTTATTTCTCTGAACAGCAAGGGATGGTAATGGTGGCAGCAGGGAATGGTCTTTCATTCCACCCAGCTGTTCAGTGGGTGGGGCTAGAGGATGGTAGGGTTGAGTGGTGTTAGGAAGTGGTTGTGGAGCAGCCCCCATATAGGTAGTTTGCCTGGTGGCATCGTCAGTGTGTGATGGGACAATGTGATGCAGCGTTGTTCTCTTAACCCAGATAATAAAAACGTGTTCACGGGCGTGCAGAATTGAAGCTCATAATTGAGTAAAACATTTGTTTTGTGTTGATGGTAATTTACAGAGAGGATATTATGTTTTCTTTATTTAGTTTAACACTTTTTGGTTGTTGATTTTTGGTTTAGAGATAAGGTGTTTAGTACATAATTCCTTGAAAGATTGTCATAGATTGTTTCAGAAATTTGTTACAAGCTCAGTTGTTTTGATTTGTGCATTTCCTATAAAAATTACCTGCAGGAACCTCTGAGACAAGGTAGGACCCCTAACAGACCTTAGGGAAGTTTTAAGGGATTACGCTGTACAACAATAAAGTTTGGAGAGGAAGGAAGGAGGAAGAGGAAGGGTTAGATCTGTGACTTTTCCTCCTCCGTCGCTGCTGGGGATTGAACTCAGAGCCTCATACTGAGCTGTATCCACTTTCACTCCACGCACACTCTTTAAAAAAAAAAAACTGAGACGTTCTAAGATGCCTAGGCTGGCCTTACACTTTCTGTCCTCCTGCCTCAGCTTCCCAAATAGCTGGAATTGCAGGTTTATGGCCCGGTGTCCAGCTAGATCTGGGCTTTTAAAGTCTCAGGAATGGGAAATGATCAGATGAAAGATGAGTAATCAGATCATCAGAATGAAGATAGTGGTAGGGTAGGTTGGTTTCAGACATATAGTTTGATAGTATACATGTTCACTGTCCTGTGTATACTGGAAGTTGCCAGTATTGCTACTTCACTGGATTGTTTGCAGTGAATCTTATTTCACATTTTGACTTAATAAACTATCTTCAGGTTTTTTTGTTTGTTTGGTTAGTTGGTTTTTGTTTTTTTTGGTTGTTTTTTCTTTTTTGGTACTAGGAATCAAACTTCGGACTTTGTGCTTGCCAGGCAGGCACTTGCGCCACTGAGCTATATCCCCAGTCTTGTCTTCAGGTTTTTGATTAGAAGTTGAAATTTTTTTTGTTTTAGCTTAAATGATGCATTAGTTGATGCATTTTACTAAGTTTTGAGACAAATTTTTTCTATACTATTCTGACTGCAAATAACATAAGATTTATCATATAGTGCAAACTGATATAGAAGATTGGTGTTTCTATGGGGTAGAGTGGGAAGTCGGTGTGATTATAGATTTGGCTTATCAGATGAGAGTGTGCTATTAAATGAAGATAGTTGGATCAGACAGCAGTGTTTTACAGACTAGGTTTTGACCCATCAATGAATTTTGAAATCAAATTTGTTAATTTCTACTGATACTTTTTAAAGAAATGAAATGGAAAATTACAAGCCATTTCTCTTTGTATGGATTATTTTGACAGGAGTTAAACTTTGTTTTACACCTGTTGTGTGCTGAGTTGAAATGTGTGTGTGTTTAAATGTCAGGTTGAAAAGCATAAAATAGATGGGTCAAATTTAAGGTCTTTACACCATATAATAGGGTTTGATGGTGGTGGTGGTATGCAGATGGAAGACTTTGTAGTAAAGGCTGTTAAGTTTATGGGACTTTTTCCTATTTTGGATTCATTTATTCGGTTATGCCGATGTGGTTAGAGAGATCTAGGATCTGTTCCTGCTTGAAAGGAGGTCATTCCCCAACAAAGCAGGTAAAAACCAGGGAGGGTCCTGAAAGAAAACAGTAGTATTCAGTGATACTTTAAGCCTTAAGGAGAAAGGGTCTTTTTGTCTTTTGTCCTGTTGCATCATCAGCTATCTAAACTCAAAATTTAAGCATGAGCCTGTGGAGAAAGGACCAAAGAAATAAACTGACATTTTCAGTATTTAGGCCAGACACACAGGAGTCCTTTTGACTCATGTTTGAACGGTCCAGCTTGCCAGAGGTAGATTTTACATATTGGGAGTTGAGTTCAAAATCTTGATGTGTGGTGTAATGATTCAGAATATGGACCTTGTTACACATGGGGGTCAGAGCTTGACCTTGCACCTACTAGAAGTATTAGTCAGAATAAGTTAGTGCTCCTCACACTAATGAAGGGCCTTTTCTTTCCTCTCCTTCTTCTTTTTCCCAATCCGTTTTGAACCCATACCACTGTAAAACATAACAAAGGAGTGCATAGTTTCCTTTAAAGCTGAAGATGGAATAAGGATGATAAAATAAAATCACCAATTTTTATTATTAGGTGCAGTAGGCATAAAATTATACTGCTATAAAAATTTCCATTTCTGGGACTGGGAATGTAGGGATGTGGCTCAGTGGTAGAATGCTTGCCTAGCATGTGCAAGGCTGTGGATTGGATCCTCAGCACTGCCAACGGAGCAAAAATCCATTGCTGTGCTTACACTTTTTATACTTCTCTGACATACACTGATATAAAATTCAAACACTGGTTCACTAATCTACAGACTGCACTTTAAATGCCCTGAATTGGACTGTTCTGTAGTAACCAATATCCTTAAAAATCTCAGTGGAGGCCACTAAAGATGAGGTTTTAAATCTCTCATGCTAAAGGTTATGTAACTTTATTTTAGCCAGTGTTTCTTAACTTCTCAGAGTACTTTGAAGGTTGAAGAAGAATGAGTAAATATTTCCTGTGATTGAAAGTATAGCATAAGACTGCTTTGATTTACAGTATTCTGATGTTTTTGGAATCTTGGGACATCACAAGACATTTGTATTTCTCTCAGTTTGTTTTATGTGGAATACAGTGATGATACTGCTCTTTCTTTTCTGTTAGTCCAGAGTGAATATAAAGATTTAACTTGTTAAGTCTGTTGTCTTGTTTACTCTGGGGCCATAACAGTACTTTTGGTAGCTTCATTTGAGGAGAGTTTCCAGGTCAATTTCTCAGCCTGGCAATGTTGACATTTGGGGTTTTCTAATTCTCTGTCATTGGTGGAGTGCTGTCTTGTGTATTGTAGGGTTGTTTACCAGCATCCCTGGTCTCTGTCCACTAAGATGTCAGAAACACATGCTCCTGGTAGTGATGGTGAAAAAACGTGTGCCAACATTGTCAGATGTCATCTTGGGGAGTGGGCAATATTGTCTCTGAAGAGAATCACTGTATTAGGTAATGGCAGCCACTGAAGAATTGTAGGAAACGGGAAGAAATCTTCCTTAACCACCTCAATCCATGAGAGTTTCCTTCTGGAACTCCTGTCATTTAATGTTAGAGAGTTGATCATTAAGTCATGTATGTTTGTAAAGTGTGATTGGTAAAACTGAACATACAACATAATGCTAGCTCAGATGTCTTCCATACTATGCCCTGCATGCCTGAAGAGTCAGCCATGGTCTCTGTTGAAATTTCATATTAACTGGTTCTCGCTACAGACTCACCCAGTTCACACTGTCTGGGAGAGGGGCCAGGCATCTGCATTTCCAAAAGTTCCCCAGTAGGTAACTTTATTGAGGTATAGCTTTCATACAATAAAATGCATAGATTTTAAGTATTAGTCAGTGAACTTTTGCAGTCTTTATTCCAGTCAATATTTAAGGGAAAAATTGTACGAGAGAAATTGTTCTTTTTAAAACTTCGTTGTTTTGAAACTGCCTAGCTCTGTTCATAGCTTTGTGATTACTTTCTTGACCCCTGTAATGGTGAGAGCGAACTGAACATATGAGATGTCTGATTGTACCATTGTACCAAACTCCATAAACTGATGATTAATTTTCCCTTGTAGCCAGTGATCTCACCCTGCTAACTAATCAGAACTGTGCCAGATTATTCTGTCTCGCTTTTGTACCTCCTGCTTGTACATCATGTAAAGGCTCTAGACCACCAGAGGTCAGGCCCTGATATCCTGGGAATGATCCTGATCAGTGCCTATCAATGTAAATAAATCTGCCTCCAAATCCTAGGTGTGGTTTCAGTGTTTCTGCTTGCCATTGCAAACATACAAAACTTTTCTAGCTATCCTGTGTTCCTTGTCAGTTGCCCCTCTGGTGCTAGAAGTAATCACAAATAGCTGTGTTGTAATAGTTTTTTTTTTTTTTTTAACAGCTTTCTTGAAATACATACATTTACTGAGTAAATATATTGAGTATATACATTTGAGGCATTTGGAGTAGTTTTTCTAGGTAGGGTCTTAACTTTTCGCTCCTGTTTTATTATGTAAGGTTTCAAATGTTCAGAAAAGTTTAATAAGAACATCGATTCTAGTATTCCAGAATTTGATGAACAGTTAAGGTTGGAATGGACTGCTGAAATATTTGACTAAGATTGTTTTTCAGTGACACTGGAACTTCTTTCTTCCTCAGTTTTACTGTTCTTTGTAAAATATATTGGAAATATTCCTGCAGTGACAATTTGAGATTTTTGTAAACCTTGTTAATTGATTTAACAAATATTTGGCGTTTGGCTTCAAAAAGTGTTAAATATTGAAATGAAGACAGCTGTGATCCATTCCCTCAAGGATATGTTTTTATTTCTGAAATTGCTTTTTATTTAGTTGGAATTTAGATTTAAAAAAATTTATTAGTATGTTTGCAATGTATAATGAATGCATTCATTTTAGCAAAACTAGAAGTTTAGCTTTTAATAATGAAGTGATTCAAAATTGAAAGGATTTTAAAGAGATTAGTGAAATCATCTTCCTACTGCTTTCTTCAAGTCACCCAGTTTTTTGGTCCTCAGATAACTTACATTAATAGTTCTTGTATGTTCTTCCAAAGTGTGTGCACGTGTGTGTTAGTGTATAAGTAAAAAGTATGTATCTTTCTTTACCCCTGCCCCTGGTAGCATAGGGCTTACATTCTCCCTCACCTCACTTTTTCTTGTTAGTGTAGCATGGATTATTTCTTATTAGTGCATTAAAAACGTTCTTATTTTATACAGCTGCATAAATCCATTATGTGATGTCTCAGTCCATGCTGTTATAGCAAAATACAGCAGACTGCGTAATGTATGCACCAGTTTTTTTTTTTTTTTTTTTTTTTTTTTTTTTTGGCGGCACCAGGGATCGAACTCACAGCCTTGCACCTGCCAGGCAGGCGCTTAAGCTGCTGAGCCAAACTCCTGACCCTGGTATTTTGAGGCAGGGTCGAACTATGTAGCTCAGGCCGGCCTTAGTTTGTTTGTTTTTTGAGACACGGTCTTATCATGTAGCTCAGGCTGGCCTTCAACTCACGGTAATCCTCGTGTCAACTTTCTGAGTGAATTTGCCACCACACCCAGCTTCAGACTGGGTAATTTATAAAAAGTAGAAATTTATATCTCAAAATTCTGGAGGCTGTGAAGTTTAAGATCAGGGCATTTGCAGGTTTGCTATCTGGTCATGGCCAAGTCTTCTTCTAGTATGTTAAGTCCTGCTTTCTCTGGAGGACTGAATACTATGTCCTCACTTGGCAAAAGGTAAGAGGAGGTAACAGCTTCCTTGTGTATCTTCTGTGAGGTCTTTAATTCCACGAGTAGTGTCACACATATAAGAGTGTAGATTATGGGGCCAGACCTGGATTTAAAACTGCAACTCTGAGGTCATCTAAACCTTGAGCAAATAAAAGCTTCTTTTCTTTCTCCCTAAAGTGGGAATCATAAAGTTATTGGAGAATTAAATGAGAAAAGGCCTTAGCATGATGACCGGAATGTAACAAGTACTCAAAATTAGCTTAAAAATAGTTATCAGATTTTATTGCAATTGACCATTGATTTTTCTGCCTCCTCTGTGAGTTGATAACTGTGTTATGTTCACTTTTGTATCTTCACACCTAAAGCATATATTCAGTAAATCCTTCATGATGATTTAAAGGCATGTAGAGTATACAATGAGGCCAGGATACAGGGTCAGGATAACTTTCAGATTGAAGAAAGGCAAATCCTTAATGATTGCTGGTTGGGATTAGGTAGAGGAAGATTATTCTAAGCTAAAAAACCATGCTAGTATCAGGTTTTAAGGCTAGAGGTAGGGAAGCAGAGAGCTCTCCTGCTCTGCTGAGGCATTAACATTTTTTAAAAAAAATCTTTTTAAAAAGATGAGTGATAATCATGAGGCTCATGATGGTCATTGTTGCTGGAGGGTTGAACAGGACACCACAGTGGTGCTATTGAGTTGAAAGAGGTTCTAGGGCAGTTCTTGGACTAGAAGATAGATGAAACTAGGACTAGGACAGTTGCAAAGGATGGTATGAAGATACTAGGCAAGATACAGGTGGTGAGTGATGAATCCAGAATATATGAACTTTTTGACTGAGTGAATAGTTAGATAAATAGGCACCAGTGAATTTGTGAGATCTTATCACAAAGAGGGACGAGAATGGGTTCAGTCCCCAGTACTGGAATCTATCAGTCAATTATTGAGAGGCCTAGGGGGATCATGTACTTTGACATGTCTTCCAGAGTCCTTAAATACTAGGAAAGATAGGATTAGATAAAAAATTCAGGTTATTGCAGTGTATTAAGAAAAAAGTGATTCATGTGAAACTCCTTGTCCTTCAAAGACTAAGGTCACCAGTTTCTCATGTAGTGCTAAAATTTTATTTAGAATTTTAGCTGATATATTTCACAGTAGCAGTTGTTTCAAACTAAGGGTTAGGCTAGTGTTTCTTTGTGTGACTGACATTTTGTATCCTTGTATTTACAAATTGTCTTCATAATTATAATCAGTTCTTTTTGAGGAGGATTTTAGTATGTACTGTCAGTTTTAGAAAACACTATAAATATTTTGAGTGAGATTATTATTTGTGTAAGAGGAGTCAAACTCCTTTTAGTGCTTTTATTTTAGTGCTTTCTGTTTATATTATTATTTAAAAAAATAACCAGGATACTGTCTCGTTTGCTACATATAAGGTCATCTGTATAAAGAAAAACTCTCCAGTAATTACTTTCAGACATCAACATTTTAAACCAGCTTAAATAAAAATTTTAAAAGTTTAATAAATGTCCTTATTTTTTATGAGGAATTTAAATTGATCAGGGAAGGGGAAGCCCATTAAATTATTTCAGCCATTGCAGGTTAATTTGTGTTCTTTCTTAATTGCGTACATCTTTTTCATGGTTATCATTAGTGGTGTATTAGTGGTTAGTGGTTCTAAACTCTGGTTGGACATTGTAAACATTTCCAGTGTTTAATACACTTGGAAGCTCATTAATTCCCTAATTGGTAGGTAGGGACCAGAAATTTACATTTTAAGAATTTGAAGTAGCCGGCTTGGGCTACAACGCAAGCCCGAGGCTGGCCTGAGCTACATAGTGTGACCCTGCCTCAGAAAAAACCAGGGCCGGGAGTTTGGCTCAGTGGCTTAAGCGCCTGTCTGGCAGGTGTGAGGCTGTGAGTTTGATCCCTGGTGCCGCCAGAAAAAAAAAAAAGAATTTGAAGTTCACAACCGGAGGTTTCTCATGCATATTATAATATGAAACAATACATTAAAAAATATTCTGTAAACTCTTAAGTTCTTTTTACAAAAAAACAAGGAAGTCACTTAATATTTCATGTGACTTTTGCTATATTAATCTATATGCAGGTTTTTAAAAAAATTGTATATTATTATTATTATAATTTGGTCTTTTTGAGACAGGGACTTGCTATGCAGTTCAGGCTGGTCTTGAACTCACTGTGTGGCCCAGGCTGGCCTTGAACTTGCAGCACTCTTCCTGCCTCAGCCTCCTGAGTGCTGGGATTACTGGCATGCACTACCACACCCAGTTATGCAGGTTATTTTAAGTATTTATATAGTATTCCCTTATTATAACTTGTTTAGCCATTGTATTATTTCTAGGCACTTAATAATTTAAATATTTCAGAATTAGAAATTGCATTGTAAACCTCTCTCCCCTTCCCTACTTATTTCCCTGGGATGTTTGTTAATTTAATACTTAGTCTTGTTTTCATTTACATTTCTTGTATTACTGGGGAGGAATTTTTTTTTTTTTTGTATAAACCTTTTACCTTTCATGCTTTCAGTAGAATATGCTGAACTTTTAACAGTCACGGGAATATTTGGTTTTGTGGACTTTTAAGATGGGGTTATTACAAGCAGTATTTTTGAAAAAGATCTGTATATAGCTTTTTACATATTTCTGCCCTTGTGAATATATCTCCCTTTTTCTGTTCTTAAAGTTTGTAGTTACCCAGTTTGCTGTTGCAAGTCTGTTTTAGTTGCTCTGTTTCTCAGTACCTGGTTTATATCTTTGTTAAAGGCTGTGATCTGTTGATGATTGAGCTAGATCTGAATGTCTAGTTCCCAGTTATGTTTTATGATTTGCTGGGTAAAAGGGATGTCAGTTTCAGTAGGAAAAGTTACTGTTCTGTGGATGTATAAAATGATGTGCACATAAAAACAACTACCAAAACATGGAGCTCATTATATATAGTTTGCAAAGGCTTGGATTCTCAGAGGACAGCTTGTAGTATAGTAGCTTTTCTTATTGCTTAGGAAAGGTAAGTTGAGTTCTGTGCTTAATATTTTATGTTCAGAGAAGTGGGAACTTGGCACAAGTGAACGCAATTAGTGATACTGTAAAGAACTATAGTGGTCTTATCTTGAGGTGTGTATTAGAATGTAAAAGTTAGTCTAATACAGAACAATGAGAGGAACATGGTTAATGTAACTAAGTCATGAAGATAACTACAGTGACCTGGCAAGTAGACCCTCACAAAGCACTTATTTTTGTGTTAGAGCATGGTGGTTGTATACTTTGAAAGATAGTTGTAGTTGTATTAACCTCTTTTGTTTTGAAAAAGTTTTTTTTATAAGTTTTTTCTTTTTCTTTTTTTTCTTTCTTTTTTTTTTTTTTTTTTGAGATAGGATCTTGCTATGTCTTGAACTTACTGTGTAGCTCAGCAACCTTCTTGCCTCAACCTCCCAAGTACTGAGGTTATGGGTGAGGACTACCATGCTCACCTGGCTAGAATAATATTAGATTTGCTGAGAAGTTGCAGCACCTGTCTTTATAGAAGTTAAATATTTGGTGAACATGGAGGAAATGCAGAAATAATCTCAAACATGAGATAAAAACGCTATTCATCGAAGTACTGACCAAGGTTAAGAAATGTCAAATAAGGAATTACATGTTTGATAAGAGCATCTCTTA
>RJWM01002731.1:0-123898 GCA_004363535.1 Dasyprocta punctata
TGATACTGGGGACTGAACCCAGGGCCTTCACACTGAGTTACATCCTCTGTCTTTCTTTCTTTCTTTCTTTCTTTCTTTCTTTCTTTCTTTCTTTGTTTCTTTCTGTCTGTCTGTCTGTCTGTCTGTCTTTCTTTCTTTCTTTCTTTCTTTCTTTCTTTCTTTCTTTCTTTCTTTCTTTTCTCCTTCCTTCCTTCCTTCCTTCCTTCCTTCCTTGCTTCCTTGCTTCCTTGCTTGCTTTGTTGCCCAAGCTGGGCTCAAATTTGAGATTCTCTTGCTTCAGCCTCCCAGAGTGTTGAGATTACAGGTGTGTCTCACCATGCCCAGCTATATTCTGAGTAACCAAATACAACTATAGGATTTTTAACTCTGATTTGAAACAAGGCTTGGGTTTTTCTTCCATTTTCTTAACTTCCCATAACTCTGCTAAAAGAACATGAATTAGATATGTAAATCAGCTCTCCTTAAAAGCCAAGTGTAGGATCTTAGTCATCTTTTCTTAGATAAAACTGTCTGTTGTTAGTTATTAACCAGCCTACATAGGAAAGATTAACTTCTAAAATGTGATGGTTGCATAAGAGTTTTCCTTTACCCCTTGGGTCAAACGAGGGGAAATTCCATGGCACAGAAAGCAATGTATGCTGTTTCCACAGAAAAGATTCTGTTTCTCCAAAGTTTAGCAATAGCATTCTTGGACGACTAGTATCTTTCCTTTCTCATATTTATTCAATAAAGCAATTTACTGCATGGCTCCCAGAAGCAGCGATTACTGACCTGCACATAACATAATCCACATTTTCCCCCTTTCTGAGACCCTGGAGCATTTCTTAATTCTAATGACATTCCAAAGTGGTTAAGAGTGGACACAAGTAAAGCGTGCTATGTGGGGCACCTACGTGGTATGCACACTCGAAGCTATGGAACATTGTAGGGGGCATTCTACCCTAAGAGCAAAAAACATCACTCTAAGGGTCCAAAGACATTAGGTAGCTACCAACTTGTGAATGGACAAATTTAATGTGACATATACATTTCCATATGTGGGATACTGGGCTACAGAAAGGAATAACGTACAGATCCATGCAGTAACATGGATAAACCTCAAAAATACACACACAACAGCTGAGTGTGGTCATGAACACCTATAATCACAGGATTCAGGAGGCTGAGGCAGGAGGAGTGCCACAAGTTTGAGGTCACCCTGGGCTGCATAGTGAGTTCAGGGTCAGGCTTAACTACATACTGAGACCCTGTTGCAAATAAAAATGTTATGCTAAGTAAAGGAAGCCAGCCACTAAAGATCATGCATGATACTGTTGGGGCACAATTATATGATTAGTAAAGGCACAATTACAGAACAGCAAACTCACAGGTATTTCATAGTAAAAGCTAGAGATGAGTTAGAGGCCTGTGACCATGCTCCTGATGCTTGTCACGTAGCTAGCCTGCTAACTTCAGTCAGCCTTGACGCTCTGGGTTCAGCTGCTTTTCTTCTGATAATGCGCTGGGCCAATTTGACTTCTCTCAGCTTATGTTTCCCTTAATTAAGAAAATATATTGCTTCTAACTGGCTTCAAAGACTTTGGTTGGGGAGAAGTAACCCAGTCAAACATACTTTTTAACTCTTCTTGCTCCGTCTGAACTCCTTCCCCTCATCTCCAGAATGTTTCCATGTTATGATAAACAATTCCTTTTAAGCAAATGTATTTAAAGTTAGTTTTCCTGACAACATGTGACTTAATTCAATCCATGTAACCAATCATGTAATGCCTTGTATTTCCTGCTTGTAAACTATATATAAACAGCCAAAACTGCCTCATTGCTGATGATTTGGAACTGAGATTCCTATCAGTGCGCTAGCGTAATAAACAGTTACCTTCTAGATTCCTCTGTGCAAAGAGTCTTCCATTAGGTTTGCTGTTGGTTTTTCTGCAACAATACCATTTAAGAAAAACATCCCAAATAGGAAAACCCATAGAGACAAGCTGGAAATAAAGGGGTGCTTGGAGCTGCTTATGGATGGGAGGGGAGGGCGGGGAACTGAGAATTAATGTGGGAGCATTTTTTATTAGGAGGACAAAAATGTCCTAAAATTAGAGTGTGCTGTTGGTGGTACAACCTTGTGAATATTTAAAATGAAGAATTATACACTTTAAAGGGGTGAGTTACATGGTATATAAATTATATCTTATTGAAGTTGTTAGAAAAACAATGGGATGTTTTGATAAAAATATGCGACCATCAACTTGTTATCTAGTTTATCTAGTTATCTATGGTTAGCTAGTTTAATTTCTATATTGAGTCAAAGTCTCCTCCTCAGGATTTATTTATACTCCTTTAAGAATTCAGTGACATTTCAATTATCTTTTTTAACACTTTTTTTTTAGTTTTGAAATAACTTTAGATTTTCAAAAGTGTTAGAAAAATGTCACAGAGAGTTCCAGTATCCTTCACAGAGGTTCTGTTTATGTTTTAACATCATACGTAACTATATAATATTTATCAAAGCTAAAGAATTAGTCAGGTGTACTGGCACATGCCTGTAACCCCAGCACTTTGAGAGGCTGAGGCAGGAGTATACAAATACCAAGTTCAAGCTCAACCTGGGCAGCTCAGTGACTTAGCAAGAACCCTGTCTCAAAACTAAAAAAAAATAAGAACAAACTGGGGATGTAGCTCAGTGCTAAAGATTCTGAATTCAACTCTTGATACAAAACAAACAAACAAGCAAAAAATCCTAAAAAATTAACCTGATGTTATTACTATGTACAGACCTCATTTGGATTTTGCCAGTTTACCCATTAATGCCCTTTTTCTATTGCAAGATCTTACACCACAATATATCGTCACAGCTCCTTAGTCTCCTTCAATCTGTGATAATTCCCTAGTCTGTCCTTGACCTTGCCTCTTTTGAAGAGTACTGGTTACATATCATACAGAAAACCCTCAAGCTGGGTTTGTCTGTTTCCTCATGATTGGGGGAAGGTTCTGCACTCCTGGGAAGGAAACCTGAGTAGTGACATTGTGTCCTTCAGTGACAGTGTTGGGGCTGACTAGTGTTGACATGTATTAGTGTGACATTAACTTTCATCCCTTGGCTATGGGGGCATCTGCCATGATTCTCAATAACAAGTCAAATTCAACACCCATTTTCATATACTCAGTGCATCAATGCGGTGTTTGCCTTGTGCCTAAGACAATGCCAGGTTCTAGTGCAGTGACAAGCATTCCTGCTTGCATGGAACCTAGATCACCTGTGAGGCCTTTTATATATCCACCATCCTGGACACAGCCTCACAAGATTCTCTGAGGACAGTTCCCCAGGAAATGTGGACAGTAGCCTGGTTGGAGAGGCAAAGAGAAATAGGACAGTGGCCCTTTGAGGGCCTCAAAGTCTGGAGGGAAGAAAAGCACATGGATAACTCATGAAGCAACCATAACCATCCAGAAGAGGCATCAAGAGTTGTGCATGAATACAGAACACAGAGGCCTCAAAATGGTCTGGTTCCTTGGATGGAGTCCTTAGAAGGACTCAATTGTACAATGACTGCATGTGTACAAAGTGTATAGTACTTTATCACATCTGCATGCATTTTATCAAAAAAGCCACACTGTAACAACACTCCTTTGCAATAAAGTTTTTTATAACTTTGAGGCTAAGTCTAGTAGCTCCCAAATGTGTTCAAAGAAGTTAGAGCAGCCCCAGCCTCTGCCAGCTTCAGATCTGGGAGAGAAGGTTGCCAGAGATTCCCTTAGGGGTTCAAGGCTGAAAAGATAAGCAGGCACCACACAGAACTCCCAGTGGCTGTTTGACTTGTACCCACTGGTTAATTCCATTTTCTTAACTGTAGACCCTTAGGTTAAGTCTTATTTCAGCAGCTTAGTCCAGGCTCATTTTACATTAGAAACATCAAACTCTGAAATCATGCCAATGCCCAGTTACCATGGGTTACACCCTTGGGTCCTGGTTTGGGGTGGGGCCTGGGCATCAGGTAGATAAGTAAGCCTTCCTAGATGTGACTAACATGAGCCAGGGTTCCTGATCCTTGGTTTGGTAGCATTCTTTTCATGTCACACCCTGTTAGAATGTAAAAGCTAAAGTCTTGCTGAAGGTATATTAAAACAGATGCTGCCTTCTAATAGGATTTCCAGGCAATTTGTATGCACATTAAAGTCTGAGAAGTATTGAGGCAGAACTACTGTAACACATGGTAGGCTCCAGCTACATGTGACTATGTCAATTAAAAATTAAAGTCAGTTCCTCAGTCGCACTAGCCCCATCTCAAGTGCTCAACAGCCACAGAGGACTAGTGGCCACCATATTGGTCTGCACAGATACTGAACATTTCCATCATGGAAGAAAGTTCTGTTGGGTAGCACCAAGCTAGAGTGTGAAATGAGTAGTAGCCCTTGATATCCTTGTGAGGGTGAAAGTCAAATGTAGAGGATGGGAGGTTGTTATTTCTCTAGGTACGGTGATTACCCTTCATCCTTGTAAAACTGAGATGCAAGTTCATCAAGAGCCACCAGGTTTTCTCATAGATGCAATCAACCAAGATGGAAAAACTCATGGTAGGCAAGACACTGTGGAGTTTGATGTTTGATCTGTTGCATTTCCTTTGCCTGTGGACAATCTATCTAGTACAACAGGGGTCCTAGGGCAGAGCTGCAGCATGAAACCATACTCTAAGTCCTCCTTATCCATGAGGGCTAGGTTCCCAGACCCCCAGTGGATGTCTGAAACCACAGATAGCACCAAGGTAATTTAACATCTTACCACCTTAACCCAGCATTTCTCTTATACCATGATCATAACTTTTGCTGCTTGAAGTACAACAGCAATACGGGCACAGATCTTTTTTCCTTCACAATTTCATGATGGGAGATTTGTTCTTACCATAGATCAACCTCCACATGTAACTCTTTTTTTTTTTTTGCTTATGAAGCTGAAAACTTTCACCTTTTCACTTAAAAGAAGCACTTCTCTTTGGCAGACTCAAAATGCCAACATTCCTATTCATGTGTCTTGAGGCCATCATCAAGTAAAATAAGAGTTCCTGATGCACAATCACTGTGACAGCAAGAGAGCTACTAAGTGATTAACAGGCTGGGTAGCACATACTGTGTGAACACACTGGAAAGGGGTGGATCCTCATCTCAGATGGGATGGAGCAGGGCAACACAAGAGTTTATCAGGCTACTCTGGATGAGCACAATTTAAAATGTATCTTATTATTTCTGGAGTTTTTCATTTAATATTTTTAGACTGAGAATGACTGCAGGTAACTGTGAATAAGGGTGGATTCCTGTATAGTATGTTACTCCTGGGAGTACAGGCACCATCAGCAAACATTCTAAGACAAAAAGAGTAAATTTGGACTTTCCAGGCCAACCAGGAAGTATTGTGAACTAGGCTGGGGTGGGAAAGCAAGCAGGGCTAGAACTGTAACTATGAGAGTCATCAACACAAAGATGGAGGAACACAAGTAGACCCTGGTGGGTTTGCAGAGCAAGCAGAAAAGCCAAAGAATGGCTAGAAACATTTAGGAGGTAGGCAGAGCAGGAGGAACCTCAGAGAGGAAGTGAATCAATGAAACACAGGATAAAGAGTGAAAAGTAAGGAGGAAACTAGAGTTGAATGGAGGAAGGACATTAAAAGAGAGTCCATGAATGAGAAGTAATGACAATGGAACATGATCTTGGAGAAGAGCAGGGCAAGACCAGAACTAGGTGACACAAGATAGCCAGACCCTCAACTTTCATGACTCAGCGTGAGTGCCTCTCCCATCTCTTTCCCAGCAACCTAGTCCTGCCCTGGTGAAGGTGTTAGCATCTTCTGAGAGGTGAATGGAAACGTGCTGATGGAGACAGATGCTTGGTGTGCTGTTTGCAAGTGTGACAAAGGAAGAAAGGGTCTGGCTCATTCCCTCATGGAAGATTAAGTTTTGTGAGATCACAGCACCAGTAGATGTTTCACCTGCCTTTCACTGAAGAACATGAAGTAGAGAAACCCAAGTGCTCCCTGCTGCTCCCCCACTACCCAGGACACAAACAACAGGTCGCACACTAACAGAGATCTCCCAAAAGTGGTAGAGTGGGCTGGAGCCCCAGGGCTCAGGCTCTGACATAGGCTCCATCGCTTCCCAGAGAATCTCAGGAAAGGGTGATCATCTCCCTGCCTGTTTTCTGATTCTGTGTTTGCTTGAGAGAGGGTTTTGCTATGCAGTTCAGGCTGGCCTTGAACTATGCAGCCTTGGACTGGCCTCAAACTCACAGTGATCCTTCTGCCTCACACTCCCAAGTGCTAGGATTACAGGCATGTTTTCTGATTCTTAAACAAGGGATGACAATGTTTCTTTTGGGGGAGCATGAAAATGTTTTGGAAGTAGGCAGAATCAGTGGTTGTACCACACTGCAAATGGACTAAACATCACTAAATTGTTCCCCTTCATATGGTTCATTCTCCATCATGTGAATTCAATCCCAATTTTTAAAAAGGGATGATTGTATCGACTTCATAGGCAGTCTTTGGGTTAAATGGGCCAATTAGAATGAAGTGAGCCATACATTAAGCCCTTCAGTGATACTGATTACAATTATATCATAGTCCATCTGTTTTGTGCTATTAAGTACCCTGAAACTGTGCTCAAGGGATCAAGGCAACTCAAGTGCTTCAATTTTTACCTAATGAATGATTAAAAACCAAACATTTATGTTTAAAATGCATTTCCTTTCAGAACATGTCTGAACTATCTTGTCCTTCACATTTTCCATCATTGAAATAGCAAATTCTTATTTCATTAAACTTTTAAAAATTAAATACAGCATTAAAAAAAGACTGGGCTGCTTTAAATGACAAAAACCACCATGCCATCTTTTCTTATCCTGAGCAACAACACGTGAGCATACTTAATAGTACATAATTGTGCAAAAAGACACATTTAGACTTCAACTGCCAGCAATTTACAATGGATACATTAATACTGCTTTTATTCGGAACGTAAAAAATTAAGAAAGACAGGAGGAAGTCAAAACCTTTGTTTTACCGGTTTGTAAACAAAGACAAAGATTAAGATTTCTGTCTAAGGATAAAATGAAACATTTTTATTTAAAGCAGCCTATATTCTCTAAAGCTTGAGGAGAACAATTAAAGAGTATATTCTAGGGAAAATGAATACACTACATGGCATATTCGTTGGTAATGAGATGCCGAAGATATGCATGAAGCATTGAATTTACCCAATACATTCTGCAGGGTGCTGGGAACTGCAAAGTTGGATGGCGGCTGGTAACCACCTGCAACGCTGGCACAGAGAAGGAATGACAGTGGTCCACTCTCCAAAGCGGCACAGGTATGGCAGCAGCCAAGAGCTCGCACACTGTAGAGAAACTGACTTGCATGTTACTGTGGGTTTAACTGTGGCCCCTGAGATGTGTTTGGGTCCCAGCCCCCAGTAAATAAGAATGTGACCTTCCTTGGAAATACTGTAGTGACTTTACAGATGCTATTAAAATGAGTCACATTGGATTCAGGTGAGGATTAGGGTGATCAGGCTCCTTGCAAGAAATGTGGACACACAGGATAGACACAGGGGAAATGTGGGAGTGGAGGCAGAAATCAAAGCCAGGAGTCTATAGCCAAGGGACACCAAGGACCTCCAGCAACACAGAAGGAAGGAGGAATGGAACACATCCACCCTCAGAGCCCTCACAGGGAATCTCTGACTCCCTGCGCCTTGGACTACTAGCCTCTGTAATGGTGGTGTGTGTATTTCTGCTGTTGGGCCACCCCATTTTGTGCTAGCAGCCTCGGGAAACCAATACTGTGCCATCTGGGTTTCCTTCCTCAAGGGCTGGAAAAAAGTGACCAAGAGAGTAGTTAGAGACACTCCGCAGTTAGAGTTCTTTTTTTTTTTTTTTTTTTTGAGACAGGGTCTTGCTATGCTGCCGAGGCTTGCCTTGATCTTGTGACAATCCTCCTGCCTCAGCCTCCCAAGTGCTAGGATCATAGGCATGTGCCACTGTGCCCAGCCTGGAGTCAGAGGTTTTGACTCTTCCACATGAAAGCTGTGTTGCCTCTAGCCAGGCACTAAGTCTCCCTTTGCGTACTGTATCCTTGTATTTCAGTGGGGAAAATAATAGAATCTACCTCACATGGTCTTTGTGAAGGCTGAATGAAAACCAACTCAAGATGGCTGCCTTAATTCCACTGGTATTCTGTACCCTATATGTCTACATAGCAATCCCCTCCCTTCAACCTTACCCTCTTTGTTTGATATATTATTCCTAATATTTTAATATTTCAAAAAAGGTGGATGCAATTGTGCCTGTATTTCAATAAGAACCTCTGATGAGCAATAAAATCATAACCTTTTTCATTTTTTTTGGGGGGGGATGCATTTTTGCTGGAGATGGAACCAGAGGCCTGTGCATGCTAAGCATTGCGCTGCCACTGAGCTACCTGCACCCCCACCACCTAGTTCTGTAGTTTCCAGTTGTTACAAGTATAGCCCAACAAGAGAAAGGCAAGAATAATGCCTTTGAGCACAGGGGACCAGCATCCACCCCTGTCCTTTAGAAGTTGACAGCTGGATGCACATAGAAGAATAAACAGAGTCAAAGCCAAAGGAAACAGGGCCTATGCAAATGGAGATAGGAGAAGGCAGAAGGAAGGCAGATTGAGGGGCATTTGTGGGACTACCAAGGGTGCCCAAGTTTTCAGCAGAAGCAGGAAGCCACCAGGAAAGAGCTTTATAGCAATATCCAGGATAGATAAACTCTTCAAGACAGAAAGCAGACTCATATTTGCCAGTGGTTGGGCAGGAAGTGATTGCTTAGTGGGAATGGACTTTCCTTTTGGGGTGATGAAAATGTCTTAGAACTAGACAGCGGTTCTGTTTGTACGATTCTTGGTTGATCACTTTAAAACACACTGCCATAAAGAAAGATAAACATGAATCATTTGTGGGAAAATGGATGCACTTTAAGACCATAATGTTCAGTGAAATCAACCAGACATTCAGGCTTAAATATCACATGGTTTCTCTTATATGACAAACCCAAAGTATAAATAAAGAGCAAAACAAATGATAGATAATAGGAAGTAGAGAGATACTTTCTCAAATGGGGAAGGAATCAAGAGATGCGGGAGGGGTGGCAAAGTTGTGAAAAAAGGATTCAAGATGTGTTATGTACATGCACCAACTCCACACAAAGAATGTAATCATTATGTACCGTAAACATGAACTAATAAAAAATAAATAAACGGCTACAATGGTTAAGTTTTAGGTTACACACATTTCACCACAATAAAAAATAAATTAAAAGAACAAAAGCAAGGGAAAATTTCATAACAACCAAAAAGCCAGGGGGAGTCATGTGATAGATGGAAGAAGAGAACTATTGGTAATTCTTCTGTCACGGGGAGGAGACAAACGTGAGAAAAGCATCTCAGGAAACTCTTCCTTAATCAAAGATCAAGGAGGAAGCCACCAGCAGCAGATGCTGGCCATCCTCAAAGTTCTGCACAGCCAGAAGCCACAGCCTGGGTCCTCACGGGCTCTAGACCACCTACAACATGGCCTCAGAAGTCACTGATGCACTGCTGGTGGTTGGTTATCCATCAATGGAGACATACAGGTGAACATCCATGATGTCCACATTTTTGTCTTCAAAATGTTAATGGTACCCTTTGTTAACATTTCCTATGGGACGGACTGGGGGTGATACTAGTAGTAGGGCACTTTATCTACACACAAATGTTCTCTGATGAACACGCGTAAGTCCTAAGCTCCTAGCAGAACCAGTCACCCAGGATAGATACCGAGAGCCCTGCCTTGGTAAATCATATCATGGGGAACTTTACACTGGGGCTGTGTGTGCAAAATGGACCCAGACAGATGAGCTGAGGAATCTTCTGCAAGCTCGAGTGACAGGACAGCCATGTATAATTGCTGGAGACAGTGGATAAGAGAAGAGTGGTTCTCCGAGGAACCCTGCCTTCAAGATAGAATGCTATGTGTCTGACATGAGTGTGCCTGTTTCCTGGCTCTGTGTGAGGTGACATCATGCACATGACATGGCGCCTTGTCACCCCTGAGATAATGGACAAGCCACTGTGGCGATGAGGGAGCAAGTCTGGAGTTCATGTGAGTGTGTTAGACAAGTCCGTTTCCTGGATCACGCAGTCCCCAGCTTTGTATTTCAGGGTCACTCTGGGGCCTGGGTCACAGAGCAGGAAAGGACACTTCCCTGACCATACCCTCCCACAAAGCAGTCCCTTGATGCCCCCAGACAGCTAAGGGAACCACCCAACCAGCTGGAACTGCAGATGACAGGGGCCTTCTGTCCCAATGAGTCATGCTGTCCATCTAGGAGAAATGCTCAAGGGGACGGAAGAGCGACTGTGATGTGTGACTAAGTAAATGTAGTGACCATCCAAGGTTCTCAGAAATGTTAATTATGCTCCCCGAAAGAGCTCCTGGGACAGGCAAACTGGGCCCGGACTCTGGATTACAGAGATTCCTTAGGACACCTGATAAAGCAGGAGCGAGGGAAACACAATGGGGGTGTGATCAATACATGTGGTGAATGTTTAAACTTAAAAAAAAGTATTATGGTAAAAGACACACTGTCATTCACCCCCTCAAAGTACTCCGCTTAGCTTCAAACACTTCATGAGTGTCTTCATGAGGTGTGACAAAAAACGTGGTGAGGGCCACCCACTAAAGGGCGGTGTTGTAAGAACATGAGTGTGTCTGTGCACCTTATGCACTAGATCTGGCACTGTGCGAATTCTGACTCTTCCCCAAAGTCAAAGCAACTGTGTTTTGAATCTACTCAGGACATTGAATCAGCCATGATGGCACTACTAAAGACACTCAGGAAAGAGGACTTCCAGGACTGCTCCAGAAAGCCCCAAGAATGATGAGATAAGTGCATTCAAAGCAAGTGCGAGGATTCTGAGGGAGTTTAATGAAATAAATTCTTAATTCAAACATCCATTGTAGTTTTCTGTCATACCTCATGGCAGTTTCAGAGTGACTGGAATGGAATCCAGGCATT
Organism: Dasyprocta punctata; assembly: GCA_004363535.1. Taxonomy (NCBI): domain Eukaryota; kingdom Metazoa; phylum Chordata; class Mammalia; order Rodentia; family Dasyproctidae; genus Dasyprocta; species Dasyprocta punctata. Next base: position 11,062 of record RJWM01002731.1, read on the forward strand.
TTCTGGGGAACCAATCCATCACTCTGGGGCAGTATTAAAAAAAATTAATTGTTTTGGAAACTGTGTCTGGCCATTTAAATCCTTTGGGTCGCCTGATTGTATATTTTAAAAATCATTTTAGTATATTTGCTTTATTTCGCATTTTTATAAAGTACACTAAAGTAAAGTGAATCCTTTCTGACATTTTCCAACTAAGCATCTTGGTAAGTATTGAGAATATAAACACAGTTTCCTATATAATCACAATGTTTTTACTATTCTTACAAAACTTAAAGAGACAATTTCTTAATATCATCCAGAACCTGTTCATATGTAAATTTCACTAATTATTTCCCCCCAAAATGTCACAGACAGGTGGTCTCATGGAACCAGGATTTGACATGGTCCTGATATGAGGCAGCCAAAGGCAAATCTAGAAAGTCTGAATGGAAAATCGGAAACTGTTCCTTACTAAAGCTGATTTAAAAAAAAAATCAAAAGGTGGCCACCGTAATTGCAGATTTTTTTTTCTATGCAGTATTTAAATTGGGGAGGATAGGAATAGGTTATTTAGGGCAAGAAGGGTTTTTGCTCTCCTCTGCCTTCTACTTGCAAATGCTCTGATTATTCCTCCTAGCAATGATTGGGCACCCGCCCATCAGTGGGGGTGTTAGACAACAGAGCAAAAGGCTCTGGGAGGGAGAAAGCAGCACTGAAGTGATTTTAAAAAGACCCAATGCATATGGTTTGACACAAAAATAAGCTGAAGTTTCCAGCACTTCACAAGAGGCCACTAGCTCTGGGCCAAAAGTTTCACATATTTCTCTTTTGATCCCTAAAGGAACTGAGGCCAGAGGGAAATTCAGTGGCCTTCTCTGGTGAGCAGGAGCATCATCCCCTCACCACCACCACCAGATGTCCCCATCCTAATCCCTGGAAGCTGTGACTATACCGCATTACATGGCAAAGGGGTAGGGCTTTAAGGTTCCGGAAGGAATTAAGATTGCTAATCAGATAATAAATGAGCAACATTATCCCAGATCACCTAGAGGGTTCCGCTGTTACCACAGGGTCCTTCAATTTGGAAGAGGGAGGCAGAAGAGGTCAGAGCAATGCAATATGACAGGTTGGGGCTGCTGCCTTAGATGACAGAAAAAGCTGGCCAGGAGCCAAGGCTTGCTGGCAGCTTGCAGATGCTGAAAGGGACAAGGAAAAGGATGTCTTTCCCTAGTGCATAGAACGCAGCCTCTTGCCACCTTGATCTGAGCCCAAGCAGGGCCTTGTTAAATGTCTGACTTCCAGAACTGTAGGATAACAAATGTGCATTGTTGTAAGTCAGGGAAGTTCATGGTAATTTGCTATAGCAGCCGTAAGAAACTAACACAGCAAAGAAATAGAGAATGGCTCCATACAGAAGATCCTTTGCTTCTATACTATTGTTTCAAATATTTATTTCCCTTCCTTCCCAAGCTAGAAGATACACATTTTGTAATGTTCCAGGACTGAAACATCAGCCTGCTCTCCTAAAGCATCATAACTGATGACAAAGATTCACATATGACAGATTGGCTGGTGGTATGAATCATCTAAGAATGAAAAACTCACCCCAAGGAAGCTACAGTGTAGACAGCCCACTGTGGGCAACTGACAATTGGCTTTGTCGCCTGATGTTTTTAGATTCAAATAAAACGCTGCTGCTTGTTCTCAGTGGGAACTTTCTAGAAGGACAGCCAGAGGCTTTTTCCAATTTAGACTGTTAAATCTGACTCTGGGAGAATGTAATTACATCAGTTCTACAACTCTGAAAATTCCAATAAGCAGAAGCCAGCCCAGAAATGTTGTAAATGTTATACTATACAACAGCATCTGACAAAGAAACCTAAATAAAACATGGATAACCTCAAATACAAAGGGCTGAATTCAAATATTTTATTCCTAAAGCTACCCAAAGGTTCCACATTGCCTTTAAATGATTCCCATGAAAGGAATTTCTCATTCCTCCTTAGCCATGTGTAGTAGCACTCTGTACACCGAGCAACCATCTCTATCAGCAAAAATCAGAGGGGTTTGGGTTACCTGATTTTTGAAAAATCGCTTCACCATATTGCATCACTTGTAGGGCTTATTGAAACTTGTATTGCTGGGCCCAGCTGTGGAGTTTCTGATTCAGTAAGTCTCCTAGGATAAGGCCAGATAATGTGCATTTCTAGCTTTATTAGTACAGCTGGGATTTGAATCCAGGCATTAGAGGTACAAAGTTTATGCTCCGAGAAAGTGCACTTCAGTATATCTGCCCCTCAGTGCCCATGGGATCTGATTTTTTTTCAGAAGTACAAACCAAAGAGATTGCCTGCTTATGCATGTGAAAATATTTATATAGATTGCTAGTCCCCCACAGCAGTCCTTGGACAAAAACAAAGATTTCATGAGCAAAGCAAACCACCTATTGAGGTGACTCTCATATTTCTGTTCAGCTAGTTTTCTCTATGTTCAAATCATCTTTCTAGGTCAGGGCAAGAGTCTTGATTAGTTATCAGTCTCCCACTATCTGGGTTACAGAACAAAGATCTGGAGCTGTGCTGTCCAATACCGTTGCCACTGGCTGTGTCACCAGTGAGCACTTGATGGGGACAAGTCGCAGTGGAGAAGCGCATAAAGTGTAATTCACACCAGATTTTAATGAGACCCAGTGTGAAAAAGAATCTTTTAAAAAATCTTTTTTATACTGGTTATGCATTGAAATAACATTTTGAATAGATTGGGTTAAATAAGTCATATTAATTTAATCTCATCTGACTTTAACTTCTTAAATAGTTTTCATAATCTTCTAACCTTTTAAAAGCTATGTATGTGGCTCACATGATGTTTCCACTGGACAGTGTTTCCTAGAATATTCTAGAAAGTTATTAAATAAAACACCTAGAATAGTTTTCCATGTTGGAAATACATACTTTGTCAACTGGGTTTTAAATCTGGAATCAAATGTCACATTCCTCTAGATTCTAAATGTCAAATGAACCCAGCAAGTCTCCTTCAATTTAGTCAAATCCACAAAACTAAATAGTCTGATGTTCTATTCTTTTATCTTTTTCAAGAGTAGTGCATTTGCTTGTCAGAAAATAATTTTGCATTGTTCTGAAATGCAGGAGAAATTATTTTAAGTACCTAACAACTGACACTGCAAACTCCCTAAGCTAAAGATTCTGTAGATTTTACCTCATCTTTATTTACTCTCATTAAAAGACTCTGGAACCATGATGTTAAGAAGAAATAATGAGTAGTCTCCATTTTCTTGCCACATTTTTCACCCTGAGAGCTACAAGCTATGATGCAGCATGTTATTAAGTGGGTTGAGTTTTCCCATAGACATTAGATAATTAAGGCTGGGCTCCTGACCAAGGACTCCAGATCAAAGGGAGTAAATAAATATGGCAGGAGGAAATATACAACCTCTAGCCTATGTAAATGTTCAAAACATTAAGAGGATCCATGTAGTAGATGGGCTCAGATGACACAATCCAATGGAGCTCTTGGCATCCCTGAGATGGAAACCTAGAAAGGAAGGCAAGAAAATGGCATCTGTTGAGTCTATGTATTTTGCATATGTCACCTCATTTAAGGGGACATCAAGTAAATTGGTATTGAGGGAATCTTTTCCCCAACTCTGCATTCCCAGAATAGGGCATTAAAAAAACCATCTGTACTGCTTTTCCTATTAAAGTCTGTAAACTATACATAACTATAATTATCAAGTACACATGGAGGATTGTTTTACTAAAGTACATAGGCACCAAATAAAAAATAAAATTTCACTGTGACTTTAGTTCATACCAAACTAACATACCAGGTAATGTAAGCACCAAATATTCCATTAATTATACAGCTTGTCAGCTTAGAAAGAGGAATTCTTTACTCTTCAAATAGATGTCTGGGAAGTTTAAACTCAATATTTTTCTATCAATAAGTTTCCCTCTGGCAAATAGAGGCATTCAAAAAGGACACCTCAAGAAATTTCTGCTATGGTTTCTCAAAAGAGTCACAAGGACACAAGGACACACAAAATCTGGAGGGGAAGCAAGAGGCCAGGCTTTCCAGAGTGGCCCTTTTTCCTTCCTGTCGTTTGCTATTTTTTTTATTATTAAGTTTATTGGTACAATTTAGGTATACACGATGACCACATTCATCACAGGAAATTTGTACTTGTACATGATATATCTTGATTCCCGTTTTTCCCCATTCCCCTTCCTTCTACCTTTCTTCCTCTCCTCATTACAAAGCTTTGTTTCCATTTTTATCTTCGTTTTCTCGCCCCTCAGCCACAGTTCTCCTTTCTGAACGTTTCTTAGGCTCCGCATGCAGGAGCAGGGACAGGGAGAGGCAACCCTCTTTAGAGGCTGCAGAGAACCTCACGACCCTACTAAGGTGCTAACAACCTACCTGGGCCAGGGGACCTCCTCGGGTCTCCTTCCCTCTACTTTTTGTCACTGCTGCAAGCAAGAGTGATGGGGAGGGGGACAGTAGCCATCCTCACTGGGGTGACATGGTAGCCAGCATGCAAGAAAGGGCAACTCTTACTGTTGGTGGTAATGTACATTAGTAGGGCCATCATGGGGAACAGTAAGGAAGTTCCTCAGAAAAATAAAGAGGGAATGATCATGTGACTACTTGGTACATATGCAAAAAAATGAAATCAATATTTGGAAGAGACACTGGCACCCCAGATGTAGCACTATTCCTGAGAATTGAGGTATGAAAACAGTCTGGGTGTCCACTGACAGATGAAAACTTAGTATACATATGCAATGGAGTATTATTCAGCCACAAAGAAGAACTAAGTTCTGTCATTTGCAGCAACATAGAACTAGAGGACATTAAGTGAAATAAGTCAAGCAGAGAAAGACAGATACCAAATGTTCTCACCTGTAAGTGGGAGCTAACAATTTTATTTCAGAGCCAGGTGCAGTGGTGCATGCCTGCAATCTCAGCAATCTAGGAGGCTGAGGCAGGAGGACCGCAGGTTTGAGCCCACCCTGGGCAATTTAGTGACTAAGTGAGGCCTCATCTCTAAATGAAAAATAACAAGGGGCCAGTGATATGACTCAGTGCAAAGAAGTCTACATTTAATCCCCAGTACCAAAGGGGCTGGAAAAAAAATTCAAAGTAGCTAGGAAAAAAAGGATTTTGAATATTCCCAACATTGAGAAATGATAAATGTCTAAGATGACAGATACACTAACTACCTTGATTTGCACACATGCATCAAAATAACACTGCGCCTTCATAAATACATATACTTATTATGTATCAATTTAAAACAATGTAAAGTGATGGATGGAGTGAAGGAAGGGAAGGTCATAGCTGTCATCTGACAGCAAGGACTGGAGAGAGAAGTCACACAACAACTGCATGCGACTGTAAATTTCAGCTTTGATTAATTTTCATTTTTCACCCCCATCACTTTTAAATGTTATTGAAATGACCCCAAGTAAAAACCCAACTTTAAAACCAAAACACACAATTTTTTGTAAAAAAATCTGCAAAGCACAAGAATTTACATATATGCAACTCTGATACACTCCACTCGCAATTTGTTAAATTGGCAACAGAAGGGAAATTTTGACCTTGCGATCTACCCCCTTCTGAGGCTACGACTTGCAAGCATAAAATGCTTATTGATTTCTGGTTGATGTGCTACAAAGACTTCACTGAATTAGTATTCTATATATGCAGCGACGCAAATTTATTCAAATTTAAGCTAATGAATTAGAAAGCAAAAGCTCACCCTGAAGTTCCTCATTTAATCAATGATTAATTTAACCCGATGCCTTTAGGTACTCACTTGATCTCTTTGTAGGCTACCACGTTTTTCTCCAGTGAAATCCTAACACACTCCCTCTAATACCACATGCCTTCACTTTCATGTTATAGGGTTGTGTGCCAGGACGGACTGCATTACCAGAGCACGTGAGAAATGCGTCCCCACGCAGCAGTATTTCTCAGGTCTTGGGACAGTTGATGTTAAAGGGCATGCGACAGTCCCTACAGAAGCCCAACATTCAAAGCCCTGTCCTGAATTTCAAGACATTTCTCTCTGCCTCCATGAAAACACCAGGAGACCCTCAGCAGCTCTTCAGTTGTCATTGTCACTCTCCCAGCTCTAAAGGAGCCTGAGAGCCAGCATCAAAGTGGGCCCCATCTCTCTCCACTTCAAGCCACTGCAGAATCAAAGAAAAGTGATGCGAAATAGGGAAGCTCTTATTCTGTTTGATGCACGAAGTTAGGTGCTAGGCGATAAACGTCCCTTCAAATAGTGGCTTTCATCTTCCAACTACATTAACAGCCATCCTATCCATGCCTGTTTGTCCACTGGTAAATGCTATTTCCACCGCTGGTGACAATCAAGTTCGCCAAGCTCAAATGATGCTGAACGTAACAGGGAGAGGAAAACCCCGGAAAGGCGCTGAGGTAAGCAGCATGGAACCCTCTCCTACAGTCTCAATCACCCCAGAAACCATGGTAGTGAGCGGACACTGCCCCTTTTCCAGGGGCCTTTGAGGCAGCAGCATCACAGGAAAGTCTCAGTAGTCCCGGAGTTGATCTGAGTCCCCCTCACCAGACTTTCCCCAGTGCTGGCAACAGGGAAAGAGCCAGGCGGTGGTGTGTGACGAAGTGAGTCTCAACACGGACTGGTTGTATGCTAAAAACACCCCTTGCTTCCCTGACCCCAGGCTGCACCCAAGAACTAATAAATCAGAATCCCTGAGCTGTAGTTTGTAAAACTCCACAGCCGAATTCGATGGACGGAGTAGCTCAAGAACCTGTAGTGCATGGGAAAGGTAAGAACTATGATGGGGGTCTTGCTTCTTGAAGGACCTCTTTTCCTTTCCACTCCTCCTGGTTTCAAAAGACTTGGAAAGACAGTTGATGCTCATCACAGGGCTTTATACTCTACAGGGGTCACCAGGACAGAAACACAGACAGAGCACCACCAAATGAGACGATCACTTAAGCACTTTCACCACCCAAGAACTACTTTTTCTGTGGTTCTAGAAGCATCTCACACCACCTGTGCAACACAATCAATACTAAGGAGAAATGTCTGGATTTTGACACATTTCTGTATGCAGCCAGGGACTAAGGCCCTGAGGAAAATCTTGAGGAAAATCATTTGGTTATAAACTTGGTATGGGAAATGCTTTTAATCATAACAGATCTTCCAACGTGCACACAAAACTCTGGAAGGTAAAAATGGATAAGCTTCCTTTCTTTGTTTTTCTTTCATGCAAAGTTGCAAAGGATTTAGAGAAATGTGCACACATTTCTTAAGCCCTGCTAAATGAAATCAAGAGCTGTATTTGTCACATGGCTTCTGACTGAGCCAATATTTGGCGGTTCAAACTCTGTCCTCTCAGCCGTTTTTGCATTCTTTGTTCAGAGCCTTGCACACACTGAAGCATTATGCCCAGGCTTCCAGCGAAGGCAAACAGGAAATACATTCTATTCTTGGGAAGAAAAAGATGTAACTTTTTGTATTTTTCATCCACAAGGGATAAGATTATTCCATCCATTTGCTTCCTGCATCTCTCCTCATTTGTTTTCTTCCTGTTCTGCTTGGTGATGGTTTTAAAAGCTAAGGCTAGAATTGGGGGAGGGGGGTACCTTTTGCCTTTGTCTCCAAAGCCAATTATCTAAAATAGAATCACAACTGATTCTTATGGTAACAATGCCTCTTGCTCTGGAAATGATTTGTGAGTTGCAGACCTCTCTCCAAACTCCAGAAATATACACTTTCTTTCATGGTTGGCGCCAAGGGCTCTGTAGGCCAACTGAAATAATTCCACATTCACAAGAAAAGAACCTGCAAGCCTCTCAGAGTTTAACACACAAACAGTTTACCTGGGGCCTTTGTTAAATGGAAGTTCAGCTGATTCCCAGGCTGAGACTCTGGATTCCCAAAAAAGCTCCAAGATGACATTAGTGCTGCTGTCCTCGAACTGTGTTCTGAGAAACAAGGCCTTACACATCGCTTCTTAACCAGGGCGCCTGGTGCAGTTAGCTGGTCTAACTCCTGACCAAAGGAACAGGAATCTGCAGGGTGTGGTCTGGGCATTCGTGGGCATAAAACTACTCCAGATGATTCTAATCTAAGCCTCTTTCCAGAGAATACCAGAAAACAGTACTTAACTACTGTCTCTAGTCTATACTTCCTGTAGCAGAGGGCAGAAGACAGAAGACATTAAATATAAATGTGTGGATAATGGCAAATTCCTGTTCCAGCGAGGGTAACATATGTACAACTAGTAGATCCATCCATCCAACAAATATGTGTGCAATGGCTACTAAATCCCAGGAAAACTGCGGAGCTCTGGGGACATCATGGAGCACAGAGAGATGCGGTGCTTGTTCTCGGGAGGCTGACAGGTTAGTGGGAAAGGGCATCACTCAACTTATCACACAAACTGCTGTCATTTCAAGCTGTGAGTTCCAGGAAGGAAAAGGACCTAGCGTGATAAGGTGGAACAGGGACAGCGGCTTCACATGAGAACCAGCCAGCATATGGTTCATTTACTGTCCAATGATCAAGGAGCCATAGGGACCCCTTTCATAATGGTGGTCAAATACACATAATGTGAACTGTACAATTCAGCGGCATTATATACATTTGCAAGGTTACATAGCCCTCACCACCATCCAGTTTCACAATATTTTTACCCCCAGAAACGAAATCTGTAATCATTGAGCAGTAACTACTCCTCATCTCCTCTTCCAATCACAATATTGTAATGGAAAGGGACTTTGGAAGCTTATATTTCAACAGCCTAGTTTTGCAAAGCACTAACTTTACAGTTTAGAATACTCACCACAGAAACACTTGTAAAACAGAATTAGACCCAAAAGAACAGCTGAGAGGCTGAGGTGGGAGGATTGCAAGTCTGAGCCCATCCTGGGCGACTTAGTGAGATCCCCAACTCAGAATTTTAAAAATAAGAATAAAAAGGGCTCAGTGCAAAGGCCCTGGATTCAACCCTCAATACAAGATGGAAGGAAGGAAGGAAGGAAGAAAGAAAGGAAGGAAAGGAGGGAAGGAGGGGGGAGGAGGTGGGAGGGAGGGAGGAAAGGAGGGAGGGAGGAAAGGAGGCAGGGAGGGAAGGAAGCAGGCTATTGCATAAATGCTGTTAGTTACTCTCAATAGTCATTAAAGAAAGAAGTGTTGAGGGCCCAGCTTGTTGTGGGCAGGGGCTAGGTAAGTTACACCTGGGCTTCTCCAGCCAGCACCATCAGTACTGGGGGCTGGATCTTTGCTGCAGAGCTATGTGACTGCACTGCGGGGTGTTTAGCAGCATCTCTGGCCTCTACACACTTGATGCCAACAGGATCCCTACCCCAGCCATGACAACCAAACACATCTCTAGACATTTCCGGATGCTCTCTGGGGGAAGGCAGAGTCCCCCTGCTCAAGAACCACTGATTAAGTTGGAAGGATGCTTTTTGAAAGTGCCATCTCTTCAAGGGCTGAAGTCAGGACTCATCTTGACTTAGGACCAAAAGGAAGACTTATCCTCCCTTCTGATTGTTCCATGTGCGAAACTGCAAGGTAGCAGTGCATATGAAAACCCCCTGGGGAGATGTGAAACTACCTCTGCTCGGGTCACACTGCAAGGAAGTGAAGCAGACCCACTGAGGGTGGGGCTCCAGTGCAAGTAGTTTCTAAAGCTCCCAGGTGATCTCAGTGCTGCCAAGGTTGAAACCACTGGTCAAATGCATGCTACTCAAGTGTGGCGATGCCTGGGTCAGCGGCCTTGTATCACCTGAGAGGTCCTTGCCAGGACAGAATCAGGCCAGATGTGGTGGTGCAGAGGTGGTTGTAGCAGGAGGATCACAAGTTTGAGCCCAACCTGGGCAACTCAGTAACTCACGGAGACTTATCTCAAAAACCAAAATCATTAAGATGAAGAAGATGAAGATGAGGAAGGAGAAGAAGAAGAGTAGGAGGAGGGAAGAGAGGAAGAGGAAGGGGATGGAGAGGGGGGGAAGAACCAGAGCCAGAACCAGAACCTACATGGTAGCCAGATTCTCAGCAGACTTAAATGCACATTACGGTTTGAGAAAGGTTCCTCTGGAATTCATAAAAAACAACCCCTTGCCTTAAGAGAAGTCATGCTAATGCTAATCTTGCTTTCCAGCTGCATAAAGCCATTCCAATTAAATCCAAAACAACTTGCAAACGGCAATTTTGAAAGAGCTGCTTCTCAATTTCCCTCCTTTAAGCCCAGGAGGACACACTTTCAGGGGCGGAAACACCAAGGGAGAAATGTGGCCTGTTTGCCATTATGGACCTTTGTCTGAGCTTGCAGTCCCCAACAGGGGGCCTAGCACGCTGCTATGTGCTTCGTGGGTGCTTAATAAACATTTGTTGGCTGCCTCACCCACTCAGATGTGAGAACAAAGTGTGTTTTCCTGGGGAAATCGATCCACCGAATCTAACCATTCCATCCGATTTCAGGTTAGCAGTCACAAGTCCGCTAGTCTCAAGGTTCCGCAGAGTGGCGGGGCAGGAGGACTGAAAGGCAGGCGAGAGAAAGCTAGAACCGTGAGAGGCGAAGCAAGAGGGTGTAGGGGGCACAGAACGCGTTGCTGGACCAGGGGTATGAAGTAAACAGAGGTATGCCAATCACCGCATAATGAATTCGCTTCTGGCTGCCGAAGTAGGAGCCGGGGAACAATGAACAATTTGGGAGGCTTCTGTTTCCACAATGTGGCCTTGTGTATGTCCACAGGCAGAAAATTCTGCCTACCATGCACTGGGAATTTTTCTTTCTGGGCTGTGCTCTAGGCCTGGGCAGCAAACTGCGGAGCTGAGAAACATTTTGTGTCAGCGCGAGGGAAAAGAACACTTGCGCCTCCTGTCCAGCCTGGCCCTTGGAGACGCCAGAGTTTCTTTTTCTGGAACCCATTTTCTCAAGCAAAGTCAAGTGCTCAAAACAGCAGAGGTTGTCCAGCTAGTGGAACAGTGACATACCAAAAGGGCTTCCAGAATCTCCCTGCCAACTCAGCCATCTCCTAGGCACCGCCTGCGTGTTGTCACACTGCCTTGGAGTCTGCGTCTACCAGCCTGACAAGTCAAGCGGTGTCCTCCACGAATAAGCTCTGACAACCCCTAAAGTAGACCTTGATGATACTACCCACGCCACCAATGTGTGCTAGGGGGTCTACCAAGTATGTCCCCACGCCAATGTTTGGATATTCACTACTTCAGACAAAATCTGGGGTCTAAATTAATACCGTCTACTCTGTTCTTAAATCCCCTTTCCACACAACAAAATCTTTTACTTCACCAGTCACAGATTCACATATGCCTCAGTCGAAGACTGATCACTGTGCCCTTAGTCAACTGTGACCTTGGGCACATTCCTTGCTTCTGCTTAGCTCCATTTCCTCATATGAATAGTGAACTATTGGAAGGTGGCCAGACTTCCTAATTTCTGGGAAGACGACAAGCTTCAAAGATGCCCACAATACGGCAACTATGATGAGAGAACCCTTCATGACAAAATGCATAGGCAATATTGACAGAAATTCTTTCTTTCCCAGCAAAAATAAAGATGAGTTTTGGTCCATCCAATCTTCTTGAAGCAAGGAGCCATCTGTAGTAACGTTCCCCCTCCCTCTTTCATAGCTCTCAAACATGCTAGAGATTTGAGGCTTGCACATGTTTCATGAGAGACCAGTTGGTTTGACAAGGAATCTGTGACTTCTATCTAAAATAAGTGCTCTTGTATGTAGCACACAAGGGTTAGCAAGTTAACACCTTGACTCCTTTTTCCAACAATCTCTAACATTTTTTCTTTTTATACCTCTATTAGTTTACAATAAGCTCATATTCCAAATGCATATAAATTTAGGTACAGATTAGGCACTTAAAATACTAGGAGTAGGTATGTGAACTGTAAGTAAAGTTTAATTCCATTATTTTTAAATAAACATAGAGGTGTCAGTATTTTCTTCCTGTGCTGATCAACCACCGTATCCACCTCACTTTGGTGAAAACTGATCCCCCTCTTTCATTTTCTACTCATGCACCCCATTGAGGAAAGGTACTGAGGTAATAAGAGAGAATGTGAATCTGTTGTTCTCTGAGTTTATCTCGAACATTTGTTTCTAACCTTATATACATTTGCAAGCATTTTTTTCCTTTATAGGAGGTTCCAGTATGAAATTCCATTTCTATCTCCTTATAAGACTTGCTATCTAATATGGGGCTTCATGAGAAGAGGGTTGTACCTTTATCACTCCCCACTCCAAAGTTCAGTCATATACTTGAGCAGAAAGCCAAGGTCAGGTTCATGGAGAAGACTTTCCTGGGCTCACAAGAATGCACTAGCATTTCTAATTATGGAGCAGGGAGTTCAAAGACTGCAGTGAGCTTGGGGAGACATGGAATGGTTCGCACAATGAAAGCAAAGGAGGGAATACATTGGGAGATGGGGCCATCAATGGAGGTGTAAGCCAACCAAGGCTTATATCAAAAATATGTCTATATCCCTCTTATCAACCATCAAATCCATTTTTGAGATCCTTAACCAAGGATATGCTTGTAGAAGCTAAGGACATTAAATTTTATGAATCTAGAAGCTTCTTCCTCAATCTACACACACTAAGGTAAAAGATCAGATGACATAGATCAAAGCAGATTAAAGGATGGAGGAAGCCAACGAGTGACTTAAAACATACAGTATCTGATAAAGGAATACACTACCAGCACTTTATTTTCAGAGTTTTTTATTAAGAGGTGGCAGAGGCAGGTAGACTGCAAGGGTCTGTCATTTTAGTGCAAGTACTTTCTCCAAGACTTACCTTCTACCTTTTCCAGGAGACAACTTCCCCATCGGTACCAGAATAAGCCAGACTAATTCACTTTAAAGAGGACTAAATAAAAAGAATGGTTTTCCATACACAAAGAAACAAGTGATGTGTAATTTAGAACTTGCCCACCAATGATCATGAGGAATGAAAAGTTACCAAGAGAAGTTTTTACCTCTGGAAACTTAGTTCTCTTTGCACTGATCATAGGATCTTGCCATTCCTGCATACAGAGGTGATCAAGAAATGTTTCTTGGGAAAAGAGATGAAAAATATAAAAGTACCACCAGGTGTGGTGGTGCACGCCTTTAATCCCAGCACTCAGGAGGCTGAGGTACGAGGAGCGTTGTTGAGTTTGAGGCCAACTTGGGCTAAAATGTGAGCAAGGCCGGCCTGAATTACATAGTGCGACTCTGTCTCAAAAAATTAGGGCCGGGAGTTTGACTTAGAGGCTTAAGTGCCTGCCTGGCAGGTGCGAGGTTGTGAGTTCCATCCCCAGTGCCACAAATAAATAAAATAAAATAAAATAAAATAAAAGTACCAATCCAAAGGTATTAATTCTTACAGATGCACAGAGATAAGCGAGATATAGCATCTACTTTCTGGAAGCTCCCAGTATGCTTCAGAAAATAAAATAATTATTCAAACGTCTAGAGTTTAAGCTTGAACACAGTAAGCCTCAGGACCAGCAAAGAGAAGGACTTGTGGATTACAGCAAGGGTAGAGAATGGTGTAGTTATCGATCTGTTCTCCCTTAGGTGGCCAGAAGTGACTGGAAGTGGCTGGAAAAACAGTCTTTTCCTAGAGGTTCCTATTTCTTTCAGTGTCTAAATGCCTGCAAGACACTTGGGGGCAGAGAGGGCTGCCTGCAAGCTTGCAAAGGAGAACAATTTTAGGTGCTGCTCTAGTTGTCTAGAGGTCTCAGGAGGATTTTGGCTCAAGAGGTAAGGGCAGCAGATGCTCTATGTGCAATGTGGAGTAACTTGAGTGGTTTGATGTGAGTACACCATGGACCACAGCAGAACAGAGGAGGTGCGGTTGCAGTCCTTCATTCTACACCTCTAAATGGTCGTCTGATAGCTCAAAAGGAGACACAGTTAAAACATAATAATCATTAGCCAGGAGTGGTGGTGCACACTTGTAATTCCAGCACTCAGGAGGCTGAGGCAGGACGATCACTGTGAGTTCAAGGCCGGCTTAGGCTACACAGTGAGTTCAAGGGCAGCCTAGAATACATAGGAAGACCCTGTCTCCAATAAAAAAAAAAGAAAAAAAAAAGAAAAAGAAAGTAATGTTGTATGCATGTGCATGTGTGTGTGTGTGTTGGTGAGGAGGGCTGGAGCATTTAGAATTAAGACTGAATAACTTAAGGCTGACACAAAATCACACCTTCATGTAGCCTTGTTCACAGCATGCATTCGGACTTGTTCTCAGAGGTCTACCAGTTCTCCATAAGAAACTAACTCTTGTGACTCACCAGGAAAGTTGTCTGACAAAGCTTAAAACAAGCTTACTGTGGATTACTTAAATCAAGGGCACAGCAAAGTGTTTCAATAATGAGCCAGATAGTAAATATTTTAGGTTTTGCAGGTCACATATGGTCTCTGTTGCAGAGGCTCAGCCTTCCCATTGCAGCACAAAAGCAACCACAGACCACAGGAAAATAAATGAACTTCACTGGGGCGTGATGATACATGCCTGTAGTTCCAGCAATCAGGAGACTGAGGCAGGAGGATCATGTGGGCCCAGTAGTTTGAGATCAGCCTAAGCAGCATAGTAAGACCTTCTCTCAAAAATGGGTGTGGGGTGGGGGACTGGTTGTGTTGCAATAGAACTTTTTTTGCGGGGTGGGCACCGGGGATCGAACTCACAACCTCACACCTGCCAGACAGGCACTTAAGCCACTGAGCCAAACTCCCAGCGCAACAGAACTTTATAGACACTGAGATTTGAATTTCATGTAATTTGTGGATCATAAAAATTTTTTTAAAAATTTTCTTTCTACGATTTAAAAATAAAAATTATTCTGAACCCATGGACTAGTCAAAAAACAGGTGGTGAGCCAGGTTGAACCTATAGGTCCCAGTTTGCCAATCTCTGATCTAGGATGCCACTCGACACAGACTTAATCTTGAATGACATACTTCAATTGCCAGTTGTGTTTACCACAACTTACCTGCAGTTAAGAATTTTCACTCAAAATGAAGCATCTCTTAAACAGGGTCTCAGCGATCCTCAATATCTCACATCTAAGATCTGCATCATTTTTTTTTCTTTTGAGACAGGGTCTCACTACTTCATTCAGGCTGACCTTGAACTCACTATGTAGCCTAGGCTGGCCTCAAACTCATGGTAATCCTCCTGTCTCAGCCTCTTGAATGCTGGACTTACAGGCATGCACCACCATGCCCTGTCCTCCATCTTTTTTAAAATTAACATATTTTTTATTAGTCCATGTTTGTGGCACATAGTATGCACATTCCTTGTGCGGAGTTGGTCCATGCACAGAACACATCTCAATTCCTTTTTTTCATCCTCATTTTCTACCCTCTCTAGCTCTTGATTCCCTTCCCACTTGAGAAAGGTCTATCTCCCTACCTTCTATTATCTGTCTTTTATTTTGCTCTTTATTTATAGTTTGGGTTTCTCATGTAAGAGAAACCATCTGATATTTAAACTGTGTGTCTGATTTATTTCACTTAACATTATGGTTTTAAAGTGAATCCATTTTCCTATAAATGACTCAAGTTTATCTTTATGGCAGAGTAGTACTCCATTGTGTGTGAATACCACATTTTCATATATTCTTCTGTTGATGGATACATAGGCTGCTTCCAAGATTTAGCTATTATGAATTGTGCTGCTATAAACATGGGTATGAATGTGTCACTGTAATATAATGTCTTTAACTCTTTGGGGAAGATACCTAGGAGGGGAATAACTGGGTCAAATGGAAAGAACTTCATGTTAAAGGCATAAACTTTGGAAATGGGATTGTAGCTCAGTGGTAGACCACTTACCTAGCATGTGCAAGGCCCTGTGTTCAATCCCCAATACCACAAAACAAAGCAACACACACACACACACACACACACACACACACACATGATTACCTTAGTTTCTCAAATGACCAAATTCCCCCCGAGTTCAACTGATTGACCTAATAGAGTGACAGTGTGGTAAACAACACTGACCAGGAAACAATATTGTCTCCTATCTTCTCTCTAACCAACAGATTACTGGAATGGATGACAATTGATACTAATGTATTAGGAAAACTGTCACTTCTTTTCCTTGCTGTGTGCATAAGGGCCACTACCAATAAAAGTCAATGGTCAGATTTGACTAAATGGCCACAACCAGGCAGAACCAAACAGGAAATCAAGGCTCGTAAAGCGTTACATCTTGGGTTCCCCAGCCTTGGAGAACCCAAGGTTATCAACACTCTAGCATTTAGAGTTCAGATCCTAAAAGTCCCCGCTAGCTGAGGCCACACTCACAAGGCAGAAGTCCTGTCAGTGAAGGGACGCCTTACACAGACCTGGTTTATTGCACGTGCTACAGGTAACAAAGTCTGGTGTGGGCGTCTCTGTCACTATGGTGTCCAGCAAGGAGGAGGAATGCCAGGCTGGGTCTACCCCACGGTTAAGCAGAACCAACTCCAAGATGGAAAATCACTGTCCCTCAGGGGAAGTGTTTCTCTCCAGGACATCCCAGAGAGGACGAGCTGCTTCCACAGCACAGGGGAGACAAAGACACGAAGCCCAGGCATACTGATACCCTCTAAGTGACCTGAAGACATCTTGGCCAGCTAAGCTGTCAAACAAATCTGCACATTAAGTGGGTGTGTTCCACAGCCCCTGAGTGAGTGATACAGAACCTTTTCTCTCTGAACTCAAACCTCACTCTTGGGTTAAAAGACTTGAGAAAGAAAAAAATCTATGCCATACCATTGTGGTGGATCTGGACATAATGTTTTGAAAACTAGTTGATCAGACTGGCTATACAGTAAGTTTATGAAGCAACAGTCACCCATATTTGATCTCTCTGAATTTAAAGCAGTGGGGTTTTGTTGCTGTTTTTCAGTTTTTTGAAAAAGGACTCACTAGGTAGTCCAGGCTGCCCTTGAACTCACCAAGTAGCCCAGGCTGATCTTGAAATTGCATTGATCCTGCCTCAGCCTCTCAAGTGCTGCGATTACAGCGTGTGCCACCACACCTGGCAGCAGTTCTTTCCAGCCTTGGATCTTAGGCATATTGTACTCATCTTTGGGTGAGAAATGAAGATTCCTATTTCTCATATTTTTCCTTTTAAAATAGTCGAGTCATATACTCAGGTATGTTACTGTACTTGTTACAAATTAAATCAGAGCTCACACATTCACTTGCCTCCAATTATTTACACCTTCAACAAAAATTCATAAAACTACATAAGAAACAAGAAAGCAGAACCACTGATTGATGAGAAAGGACGTTGGCCCCTTTTCCGAAGGGTGATCAGCAATGCAACCGCTCCACATTTTACATCTTGCACCCACAATGAAGGACCCGCTGCTCTTAACCTGTTCTAAGGATAAAGGATGTTTATATATGCAGAGAACCAAAGCAGGTCCCCCACCCTACACCCCGTCTCTCATCCTCTTTGACAAGGGCTCAGTTCTAGAAGGTATAAATGACAATAATAAGTTAAGTTGCAGTCGCTGTTTTCCCTGAAATGTTGCAACAGCATTTTGGTGAGAAACAGTTTGTCATTCCTTGCCAAGCAAATATTTTCTTTTTTTTTTCTTTTTCTTTCTCGTAATAGGCAAGCTCTTAATTTGAGAGTGTCTACTGGGGCCTCTTAGTGTCTGTACAGTTTCTAAATATACCCACATAATCACTCCAGCTGGGTGACAGTAAGCGCGTTAGCACCCCCTGCCATGATCCTGCCTCAGAGGAGGGCACCCACAGTGGCCCCAGCAAACACCTAGAGATACCATTTCTGCAGAACTTCATAGGGATCTGGTGCCTTGTCTTCATTTATAGTTGTTTTAAGAATCTTAAACTTATGTTGAAACATACAGCTTTTATTTCCCTGGAGAGAAATAATATTCCTTTAGCAAAATTCTTAGGTCAGGCCCATGTGTATTTTGGAATGAACCAAAAACTAGGAAAAACCCTCAGCTATCCCTTGGGGGGAGGGGGTAAAAATCATAGCCAATTATTAAGAAATCCTTTTGGCAGTGACTATCGGGGAACAGAATCTTCCCAACTGTATGCTGAGGACTGCTAGTTCCAGGGGACGTTAGTAGGCATGTCACTAATCGAGGATGTCTGAAAAGTGACACAATGGGTATCTCCATCATGGAAAATAGAAACGGACACTGAATCAGCCAGAAAATGCCATTTTTAAAACCTTGGTGTTCCAAATATTTCTACGACCTCAAAAACCCCAATTCCCACAAAAGGAATATCTATGAATATATTGAGATATGGTGTCTGGTTGATGGAATAGAAATGCTGGGACACAATTAGAGTTTTAAAAAAATCTCAAAATTAGGATTTTAAGAAATAATCTTACCAGGCATGGTAGTGAATGCCTGTAATCCCAGCACTCCAGGAGGCTGAGGCAGGAGGATCACAAATTCTAGCCCAGCATGGGCAATTCAGTGACTTGGCAAAATCCTGCCTTCAAAATAAAATATTAAAAAGGGGGGCTGGGGATGTAGCTTAGTCTGAAGGCCCAGGTTCAACCCTAAGTACAGGAAAAAAACCCACTGAAATATAGTGCTTATGAATAAAAATTTAAACCTACAGCTAGAAGAGAGGTAGTTCATCATTTTAAAATTAAGAGAAATGAGGTCTCTGTATGACTAGAAAATAATAGCAGGAAACACAATGACTGGAGAATCATAAAGTGTGAAAGATGCCACCCCAAGGCAAAGGGTTACTGACGAGAAACCATATCCTGTCTATGGAAAAAAATATGAGTCATTTGTTCCGAAAACACATTATGCCAAGCTATTACTTCTCATTCTCATAGAAGTTTCCTTTTAATGCAGGAATTAAAATACATTACTAAATAATATTAGACTAGACCACATGAAATTGCCAGGCTTGTAGGTTAAAAAAAATCATCTGTTGGCAAATGCATATGGTCCATTTTACCAGAAGAATCAAAGAGAGAAAGGTACAAGACAGGGGAGGCCAGAGGTTTAAAATTTAAGTAAGAAAATGTGTGCTAGTTCAGCAAATTAATTTGGCTTTACTCATGGGAACAAGAAATAAGGACTATTTATTCCAGACGATGAAATCTCCTGTTTAGCAGACGTGTTTTATTTGTAGGAAAAGTTGTGACTTTGTCTGAAATGCATCTAATAAATACCCAGGCTGCACACAGTTCTGCCCAACAGCTGGGCTCCATGTATAAAATCCAAGGGGCCTTGAGAGTTTTTGGATTCATGCATTTTAGATGCTTCTCTCCTTGGGGTCAACAAGTTTTAAAGCCATCTTGATTCACCCAACACATCTTTTCTCCGTTTTATGAATGGGTTGCTATTATCTGGTTGACATCAGTTTACTATAATGCTATCTTCCAAGAGAGATGGCAGTTAACTCACCAATACCTCTGGGAAGCAAGATGCATCATATTCAATTACTATACTTTGAACCCATATGGAAAATTACACTTGACAGAAAACAAGCTTTCAAACAATCCATCTCCAGATGAGCTACTCTTATTTCTTGCTGCTGCTGTTTTAAATGATTCCAATGCCAACTGAAGCTACGAAGACATTGAAAACTCCAGACGCTATCACGCTTACACCCCACAGAGCAAGAGTGCGTTGCTAATACGCATACTGAGATCTACATATCAAGCTGTATCTGTTTCTCCCTGGAAGGGAAAAAATCTTCCCCAGTGAATTCTGGAGCATTTTTATTGTTTAAAAGAATCTGTGAACTGTGGAGCATAACATTGCACCACTTTGCTACTCAGCTGCAAGTCACATTCAGTAGTCCAACAAATGTCCTAAGTTTGCTCCAAAAATGTCCAGATGGGCTCGCTCACATAGCACTCCAATAAACAGCACCGGCCATGCTGCAGGGCCAGGCAGCCCACCACGTTCACGCCAAAGGTCTCTTTGGCTATCCGCAGGTCTCCCTGTAGAGTTCAAGACTCTAAGCATGTTCCTTTTAATTTCCTTAAGTGCCTTTATTTATGCTACAATTAATTTACTTCCCTGTTCTAAATCAATTCAGGGTCTCTATGAATATCAATGACAGAGCTTCACTGCTACAGACTATTTGGTGGCAACACTGGCTGGCTTATCACCCTTGTCAAGCAGAGCGGGTATGTGCTGGCTTACTGGAGGTACTGTATGTGATCTCTTTAAGCAAGCGTTTCCAACTTCAGTACTACTGATATTATGGGCCAGAGGCCATTCTTTTCTTTGTTTCATTCTTCTTTTGGATAAAGTCTCCCTCTGGAGTTTAGGCTGGTCTTGAACTCACTATACGGCTTAGGCTGGCCTTGAACTCACAGTGATCCTCATGCCTCAGCCTCCTGGATCGGGTCATTCTTTATGGTGATGGCTGTCCGGTGCACAGTATAGTACTTAGAGGCATCCCCAGCCTCCACCCACTAAATGTATCACCCACTAGTTGTCACAACTAAATATGTCTCCAGACCTTGCCCAATGGCCCCCGGGGAACAAATGGCCCCAGTTGAGAACCCCTAGTTTAGACCTTGTGAAATTCTAAAAATAGTTTGAGGACTGCTTATGATTTGCCCTCATGTTGTTTAGGATATTGCTGCTTAACGTGTGGTTCCTGGGCAGTGGCAGAGCACCCTCCTTCCTTTGATGAGGACCTGGGTTTGATCCCCAGCACTGAAAAAAAAAAATTTTTTTTAAATGTGGTTCTTGAACTAAGCAGCATCTGCATCCCCAACGAGCTTGTTATAAATGGAGGATCAGCTGGGTGTGGTGGTGCATGCCTGTAACCCCAGCACACAGGAGGCTGAGGCAGAAGGATTGCAAAAAGTTCAACGCCAGCCTGGGCTACACGGTGTGATCCTCTCTCTCTCAGAAACAAAAACAAATAAACAAACAAACAAAACTGTGAAACACAACCCAAACAAGGGACTTATCTCCTGCCAACTCGAGAATATCAATGTAAGGTGATCTGATATTAACTTTAAGAGTAGAACTATTTATTTAAAATACCTGAAGACACATAATATGCATATTCAACAGGGGCAATATCACCCCCAATAGAATGAAAATGAGTTATTGAGGGGCCAAAAAATCCCTTACTCTTTTTATGTACAAAGCACACATATGGTACATAAACAGATATAATCTGAAAATTCCTAATTCAGAAATCAAAAATCTGAACTGCTCTGAAATCTCAAACTCTTTGAATACCAAAGCAATTCTCACAACATTTTGGATTTTGAATATTGAATTAGGAAGACCCAAGCAGTGAGGTCTATGCAGAGAGCCCAAACGCTACAAAACTTCAAAATCTGAAGCACTTCTGGTCACAAGCATTTCAAGTAAGGGACACTCAGGCCACATAAAGTGTACTTATGGCATTAAGATTGCACAGGGAGGCAATTAGGAAAATCCAAATCTAAGTCCCTTGGAATGGAAAATGATAGGCAAAAAGGTCAAGCCTGAAGCTCTGGATTCCATCTGTAACACCCAGGAGAGAGAGGGAGGGAGGGAGGGGTTCAAAAGTTGATTTTTTAGAAGATGAAGTGCCATGTCACCTGACTCTTATGGAGCCTCAGTGAACAGATGGATTGTTAGCAACAATTCCCAGGAATTCACCAGTACTATATTTGTCTCAAAAACATGAAGTATAGAATGGAAAAATTGAACCATGGGGACAGAGGAGTCTGGGATCATGCTGCTATGGAGAAAGGGGCTGCTCCTTAGCTGTGACTCCTGACCTGGCCTCAACCCCCTCTACCACCTGAGCAGGTGGGCAGGAGAATGAAACGCCATGATTACGGGAAGGCATGACCTAGCATGGTTAGTTTATGTGAAATCTTAGCTTTCTCTTTTTTTTCTTCCATTTATCATCCTCTCTAGTTATAAGGTTTATTTTTGGTGGTACTGGGGACCACAACCAAGGCCTTCACATCTGCTGCCCTTTTTTATTTTGTGAAGGTTTTTTGGTAAGTCTAAGTTTTCCAAGATGATCTGGAACTTGTGATCCTCCTGCCTCAGTCTCCCAGAGTGCTGGGATTATAGGCAAGTGCCGCCACACCCAGCAAATTATAAGATTTTTAAATGCCATTGATTTTTTCCTTTGGCAAATAAATCTATTTCTTCTTGTGTAAATTCTGGATAAATACCAAATAAAACTATGATATAGCAAAATAAATGTAAAGAAATGAGTCTCTTATACAGATTCAATGTATCTTTTGGCTAAGATCAAGTGCAGATTCAATGCAATACCAATCAGAATTCCAATAGCATATCTCACAGAATTAGAGAAAACAATCCTAAAATTTATCTGGAACCAGAAGAGACCTAGAATAGCAAAGGCTATCTTAGGCAACAAAGACAAGATGGGACATCACAATTCCTGACCTGAAATTATACTATAAAGCTACTGTGATGTAAACAGTGTGGTACTGGCAAAAAAAAAACAGATCTGAAGATCAGTCGAATAGATTAGAAGATGCAGAAACAACTGCAGACACACTAAGCTACCTTATTTTTGACAAAGGTGCCTAACACATTCATTGGAAGAAAGATAGCCTCTTTAATAAATGGTGTTGGAAAAACTGGCTTTCCATGTGCTGAAGATTAGAACTGGACCCATATCTTTCACCATGCACTAAGTTAAAATCTCAATGGATTGAAGATCTCAACATTAAAACAAAAACATTAAATCTCCTGGAAGATAGAGTAGGTAAAACTCTTGAAGATATTCATGTAGGCAAAGACTTAATGAATAAAAGCCAGATTGCACAGGAACTACCACAAAGAATCAACAAATGGGATCTCATCCTATTGAAAAGTTTTTGCACAGCAAGAGAAACCATCAACAAAGTGAAGAGACAACCCACAAGTGGGAGAAAATGTTTGCCAGCTATCCCTCAGATAAAGGATTACTGTTGAGAATATATAAAGAACTTAGAAAAATCAGTCCTCCAGGATTTAAAGACCCAATCCAAAAATGGGCTTCTGAGATGAACACACACTTTTCAGATGAAGAAGTACAAACAGCAAATAAATACATGAAAAAATGTTCCACAGCACTGGTCATTCGAGAGATGCAAATGAAAACAACACTGAGATTCCACCTCACCCCAGAAAGAATGGCTAGTATTAAAAAGTCAACCAATAACAAATGCTGGAGGGGCTGTGGAGAAAAAGGAACCCTTCACTGTTGGTGGGAATGCAGGCTGGGCAACCACTGTGGAAGTCAGTGTGGAGATTCCTCAAAAAGCTAGGATTGGAGGTATCATTTGACCCAGCTAGTCCCCTTCTGGGTATCTTCCCAAAAGAAGTAAAAATATCATACCATAGCGATATATGTGCACCTATGTTTATAGCTGTGCAGTTCATAATAGCCAGATCTTGGAAACAACCTAAATGCCCCTCAACTGAGGAATGGACAAAAAAGATGTGGTATTTCTATATAATGGAATACTACTCAGCTATAAAGAATGATAAACTAGACACTTTCATACCTGAATGGATGTGCCTTGAGAATATACTTATTAGTGAAATAAATAAGTCACACATATGTAACCATTGCATTGTTGCACTTGCGTGACAAACTGAAAGAGAAACTATGTATATGTTTATATATATGTATATAAAAAATTAGTTAAGATAGTCAAAGAAAAAGAATTTTGAGTGAAAAGTACATTTTCACAAGGTCATTTTCAGATTTCATTTTTACTGTGAATTGTTCTTTTAAAAATAATATAGCATTCATAACATTTGTATTTCTTGCCAATATTTTTCTAATGTTCTATACATTCTTTTTCTTAATTTTAAACAAAAGGAAAGTAAGAAACCAAAACAAAACAATTTCACAACCAGCCAATAAAAGAGTAACAATCATCAGCACATTGCATATTATTATATTCCCAGAAATAAATAATATAGACATGAAACATTATCCAACAAATCATTAGCACAAAACTTTTGCCTCAATGAATCAAGAGAAACCTGCTTTATGACTATCTTTTTTGTTATGATTGCTCTATTGTTTTCAAATAAACATTTCCCATTAAAAATGAAATCTGAAGATGACCCTGAGAAAACTACTTTTCACTCAAAATTCTTTTTCTTTAACTGTCTTAACTATCTTTTTATATACATAGATTTTGTTTTAGTTCATCACACCAGTGCAACAATGCGATAGTCACATATGTGTGACTTATTTAGTTCACTGAGTATATTTTCAGTACTCATCCATTTCAGAGTGAAAATGTCTAATTTATTGTTCTTTATAGCTGAGTAGTATTCCATTATGTAGAAATACCACATCTTCTTCATCCATTCCTCAGTCGAGGGGCATTTAGGTTGTTTCCAAGATCTAGCTATTATGAACTGGGCAGCTATGAACATAGATGCACATATATCACTGTGGTAGGATGCTTTTAATTCTTTTGGGAAGATACCCAGAAGGGGACTAGCTGGGTCAAATGATACCTCCAATCCTAGCTTTTTGAGGAATCTCCACACTGACTTCCACAGTGGTTGCCCAGCCTGCATTCCCACCAGCAGTGGAGAAGAGTTCCTCTTTTTTGTTATATAATAAAAAAAATCTTAAATAAATAAATAAAAAGAAAAGAAATTAGCCTCTTATCTCATATTGAAGATAACATTAAATAGGATGAAATCTCAAATACCGTTTAGTGCAAAAGGTTTGTATAGTCACTCATAATGTAGCATCATTAAATAATTAAGAAAGAACGATAAATGTGTCACTACACCTTGAGTAAAGTCCTAAAGTTTCTTGTGGAGTGGGCATCAGAAAGACTGCAGATGGGAGTCACTGGAAGGGGTGGCAGGAGGTCTGCAATGGCAGCAAAGTTTGTAGCACCTGGTGTGCGCAGATGTGGTTCCTAATACTTGCGATACACTGAGGCAGCTTGCAGGTGTGAGGCTGTGCGCATGCGTGTTGTGCATGTTCTGACCCGATGTCACCTTGTTCCACTGGATGCAGTTTACTGCACTGATCTAACGTTTCACCAGGAGAAAAACAGCACGTGGCCAAATGCAAAATTCTCATCATGTGCATCTTGTTCCCGGTTGCAAAATAAATGCTATAGGAAAACTGACTATGTGTTCCAAGGCTTAAATTTCTTAATCTCAGATTTCTCTAAAAAGAAGGGATGCTTTTCCTCAAGGACCTTTTTATTCAGAATCAGATCCATCAATGTGGGCTGAAACCCCCAAACTTCTAGCCCACTTTTTCCCGCGGTAACACTTCCAACTAAGAACACTGCATACCATTCCTGAGTTTCCACAGAGTTCAAGAAGTCACAAAATTACACAACATGCCTAACAGGTGACACAGCTGCAGAGAGGGTTCTAGACTTAGCAAAAGGTCTGCAAATCCCTACATGACTTACGAGCGCCTCTTCGCCTCGCTGACCCTCATTCTCCAACCCTCTAAACTATGAGTGCTTTGAAATGACCTGGGCCAGGGTTGGAAAAATAGCAGTTGAATGCAAATCTGGACACAGACAGACTCACAATAACAGGAAAGCATAATCCTTCTCTTTCCAACAAGGAGGGAGCATTGTATCAGAAATATCCTTTGCTACCTCAGCATAAAATGATCATTAAAGCAGCTATAAAACCACAGAGGAAAATAGGCAGTAAACCTGCCAAACACGAAGGCAGTTCAGACACAGGAAGATGTTGGAGAAAGCAGCAGCTTCACCAACCCAGAGAGAATCTCATTTCCTCCCTTGGGGTTTCATTAGCTTTCGCCTCCTTGGTTTCTTGTGTTATTGTCTGGAATGTCCCACTTCCTTGTTTCAAAAAGAAGATTCAATCGCCCGAGTCTAAAAACATTATTCTCTCTCAATCCATTCTTCCTGTTGTGGTGTCCGAGGGAACTTTAGTCATCTGACTTGCTTTTCACTCTCCCCTAAACCTGCCAAGGACACTTGTTCCTAGAGTCCCGCCAGGCAGATGAGGTCACACTGTACAACCCAAGGATATGTGCTTCCTTGAACTGGGGACTCTGGGTTCCAGGTCACTTCTAGAGCAACAAACACTTACACCAGAAGAAGGATTCAGACCACGAGAACCTGGCTGACAGCCACACTGATCAGAGATTTGGTGGGTTCGTCTTATTATTACTCCCTGCTCAGCTAGGTAGTGAAATTACAGCCCTTGCAAGCTTTCCAACCAGGAAAGGGATGCTTTGAAGGTCTAAGTCTGCCCGGTGTTTTGATTTCTCATTACTAATTCATTAAATTACCTCCAATTTTAAGGTTTTAATTTTCAACTTTTTTGCTTGTTTGTTTGCAGTACTGGGTATCAAACCCAGGGAACTCTACCATTGAGCTATAACCCCAGCCCTTAGTATTTTTTTTTATTTTGAAACAGGGTCTTGCCAAATTGCCCATGCTGGCTTCAAATTTGCAATCTTCATGCCTCAGCCTCCTGAGTAGCTGGGATTACACACATGTACCACTGGTCTAGTTTAAGCTTTTTTTTTTTTTTTTTAAAGAATTGCTACACAGAATTTAAAAGAATTGCTACATGGAAGCAAAAGCTCAGAAAAGAGGTTACAGTAGAACTGTACACTTCTTATATCAAGACTCATTAATTGATATGACCTCAGAATTCCTGCATGGTCATGAGACTATTCATAGAAGCAGGGAAGTAATTGATTACATAATAGGAACACACAGGTGTGGTTTTTCTGGTAGAGTCAGGTCACCATCACTGAGGAAGAATGGTCTTTAACAAAACTCCTTCGCTGGAGAAATACAAATAAGATCCTATTTTGTAAGGTCTTCCCTTTCTGACAACAGGTGCCTTCAGAAACAAGTGGGAAATACTCCAGGCTGAAATACATGAATATTTACCCTAACCTAATTTGTTAGTAGAGGCAATTGCAAGCCTGTGGGCTGCATTTATTTTAGCATTTACACTGATTATCTCGTTTGACCATTTCAGCTCTCTGAGCTAGACCCGGCATCTCTCCCGTTGAGGTCATGAAAATGGCTTGCTCATAAAATGCTTTCTCAACATTACATTGCTTCATTGATTCTTCCCGGATGGCTTGACCCTGTTTTAGGTTTTCTTTTTTCTTTTTTTTTTTTTTTTTTTGACAAGGTCCCTGAAGCACACTGAGGTTCAGACCTGTGAGATCCACGATCTCACTCAGATAGCGAAGTCCCAGGGCTAACACACAGGTCTCATACCTTTATTTACTACAGTGCTTCTTCTACTCTGCCACGAAAACTTGAATCTGCAGGAGCTTCCCAGAGCCTAGCAGCAGATTAGTAAAGAAACCAGGGAAAGAACCTCGGGCTTCTGTCTGCAGCCTGATGAAGGCCCACACCCACCCTCAACCTAAAGCCAATGCAATCCATTCTGTGTCCATCTCTCCTTCTCCTGACAGTCTTGACAATGCCAACAAGTTCCCCCACCCTGCTGTCCAGACACATGACCTGTAGTGCCACAGCCTGAACCACAGAAGACCTGTGGGACTCAGTTCCATACAGAAGGTCCTAGGATTGGGCTCCACCAAGATGAAAGGAGGCTCAAATGAAGAGTAACCAGGTGGAGATTGCTGGGTATCTAGACTGATTCCATCAGGGGATCCTGGAGGCATCCTAGGATTCTCTGCAGCTGACACAGGGTCCTGGAAATGACCACAAGCTGATATGAGCGTCAGGATCACAGGGATGACTGGCTTGGATAGACCTCCTCTAGTGCTTTGTCATGCCATATTGAAGATGTCCTCTCCTAGTCACTACTGCCCATTGTGACTTCCCAAAGGTGAGAGTCCCTCAATACCAGGCCCAGATGACTCCATCCTTTGATTGTCCACCAGGATATCAAGGCATCTGTGGGGCCCATGGGGCCAGCCTCAGAATCTAGTTGTACACCAGGTTGACCCCAAGCACCCAAGTACAGGTCAGCCCAGGCAAATATCACCTCCCAAGAACTGAACATGTGTCATGTACCAGCTAGTGTATTATTTAATCATGACAACACCCTATCAAATTAAGCACACTAACCAATTTACCAATGAAGAAATTGAAGTTCAGAGAAAATAAAGATAGACACTTGCCCAAAGCACACAGTTAGCAGGACAGACACATCAGCACTCCGCCCTGAAGCTCAGATTCATTATCATTTTGCCACACAGGCTCTTGGAGCTTCTCCAATGCAAAGACAGCCTCCAGGGGGAAAGACACCAGCATGGGCAGGGTGGCACCAGGTCATCTTCATGGTCGCCACCATCCAATACTAATGTGCTACTCTGCCAGAAGTGGTTCCCTCCCATTGGCTTTCAGAGCTGATGGTCTCACTAGGGCCAGGACATACACATAAACAAATACGACACTACCACATGGTGGAGCTGGGGGTGAGTGTCTGTGACTGGCACCAGGGGTAGTAGAGCCAGGAGAAGACAGGACCAGAGGGATCCATGCAGGGCTTTGAAGGCTGGGGACACAGATGGAGGGGGCACACGGGAGGGCACATCCAGCAGCATGATAAATGAGTGCCTCTCTGTGGCTGGGAGAAGAGGGCCAAGATCGTTTGAGGAAGGGGTAGTTCTCCCAAGATGAGGTTCTCCCAGTGGGACAGGGCTCTTTAGACTCCTCAGGCAGCTGGCGGAACTATCTGGGCCCCCTTGTTTGAATAATGTTCTTCAATAAGTGAAGTAAAATACCTAGAATTAAGAAGAGAACGAATTAAACTGTAGTACATGTAATACATGTAATAGGAAACAGGGAGATTGATCTTTTGCAAAAAGGAAGGGGAGCAAGAGAGGGAGGGAGGGAGGAGGATGGGGATGAAAACAAAATTAAGATGTTTTATGGACGTGTACCAACTCTCCACCATCAAGGCAATAACTATGCACAGCAAACATGTTGGAATAAGTATTAAAATTAAAGCTGGGTATGGTAGTGCACGCATTTAATCCCAGCACTCGGGAGGCTGAGGCAGGAGGATTGTTGTGAGTTCGAGACCAGCCTGGGCTACAAAGTGAGTTCACGGCTAGCCTAAACTGCATAGTGAGACCCTGTCTTAAAAAAATAGGGCCAGGGATTTAGCTCAGTGGCTTAAGCACCTGCCTGGCAGGTGCGAGGTTGTGAGCTTGATTCCCAGTACCAAAAAAAAAAAAATTAAAATTAACAAAATGAAATATATTAAGGAATGTTATAAGCCGGGTGTGGTGGCACACGCCTTTAATCTCAGCACTCAGGAGGCTGAGGTAGGAGGAGCATTGTGAGTTTGAGGCCGGCTTGGGCTACAATGCGAGCGCAAGACCGGCCTGAGCTACATAGTGCGACCCTGCCTCATAAAACTAGGACCAGGAGTTCAGCTCAGTGGCTTAAGCACCTGCCCTGGCAGGTGGCAAGGTTGTGAGTTCGATCCCTAGTGCTGCAAAAAAAAAAAAAAGGAATGTTATAATAATTATATGCAATAATATAATAAATATAGAATATATCTGTTCCGTTACTGCTAGCGGAGGTATACAATTTGAAAGTAGAGTAGAATGATATTGTGAAATATGACCAATATAATGAGATGCAAAAATACTTGTGATTTCTATTAATGGCAAAGTCACAGATACTGCTAAGTGACAGAGGTTTGTTGCCCACATTCATAAGAACAAATTCTAAGTTTTGATTAGAGGTTAGCGAAAATACGTATTTTTTTTCTATCCTAATTCCTCCAGAGATCTTTCTCTGTAGACCCCGGGGAAGTGAATTGTGTGTCCCCATTTAAGAATTCTTGCTAGAGATCAGGGCTCAGACAACTCCAACACAAAGGACAACTTCAGTCTGTTGCCTGTTCTTATAAATAAAGTTTTATTGGCACCCAGTTACACCCATTCCTTTACCTGCTGTTTAGTTCTGCTTTTGCACTATGGCTGCATCTGAGTCGATGTGGCACACACTCATCATCCAGCTCTTTAGAGAAATAGTTTGCTGACCCTTGCGATATACACACTCAGTGAGCTGCAAATTCTCTAAACCTCTAGGATAATTTGGGGCCCAGGGCTGAAACTCTGGGGCTGGATGTGTGAAGGATTTGAGCAGATCCTAAGGCTTGACCGGGCAGGCATGTAAGGCCTCAGCCACCATCCAGGCCTCCTGTGCACTCTAAAACTTAAAACAACAAAAGCCCAAGAAATGTATCTCTGGACCCAAAAGATAGTGAGGTCCAGAGTAAGTGTCCCCCACTTTGGTCTTCTTATGCCTTCAAGAAAAAAAAATCAAATTATTTGATGCTCAGAGATACGCTATGGGAACTGGGGTTGGAGATCAGTGGTAGAGTACTTGCCTAGCACATGCAAGGTTCTGGGTTCCATCTCCAGCACTGTATGAGTAAAAAGAAAAACACAACCAAAGATGTGCTATGGCCGTTAACAGAGCCCATCATCCTGTACTCAAATGTGGCTCTTGTTCTTTACAGTTTCTTAGAATCAGCAGCTGAGATATAAATTCCCTCTCAGAATGGGCCACCCTGTCAAAATGCAGAACTCGTCTGCAGTGCTGAGACATGCAATGATAAAAACACTGCACATACACGAGCCATCGGTACAACACGGGCACCCGCCTACCCAAGGAAGAGTCTGCTAGTCCAGCCAGGCAGTCCACCTCTGCCATGTTCCCTGGGAAATTCTGATGTTTCTGACCAATAACAGTATCCCACAAAATGGATCAAGTTTCTACCACGCTGCCTGTCTTCTGATTCGCCCAGCCTGTATCACATGTTGCTATTCTACTGTGATCTTCTTACAAACCCCTACTTGATCTTGGCTGTGAGAAGACTTGGCAGGAACCAGCCACATCCTCCATTCATGAAACAATGGGAATGAAAAAAAGAAAGCAAATAATAACAATAACCTTCTGAATCCATCTTGATGCTGAATATTAAACAGCCCAGAATTTGAAAATAAAGCAAGGGCTGTGTTGATTCAAGAGTCACCGGTCTCTTAAATCAATTTCATTGATGCATTGATCCACTGCCTTCTTACCATACTTCATTTCTCCCCCGATAAAGAACATCTTGAAATCCTCAAAAACTTTAGAGTGATCGAATAGAAGGAGAGGGCGGCTGCTTTTGAGACTGCACAGCTGCTGTGGCAGAATTGTTTTGCTTCTCTCCCTTCCCTGGGTTCTCTCTCAGCAGCTGCTTTTGTCTTTTGTTCCCGAGCCTCCTCCCACTGCCCCGCCCTCTAACCCGTTACAAAGTTGGGGGCCGGGGTATTGCTGAAACACAAAGCAGAGCTTGTTACAAATTTGAGTAAATCTGGGCTAATAGCCAAATTTAATTCTAAAGACCCATTTTGGAGGCTCAGCATTGAAAAGGGGATCTAGTAGAGGTCTGGCTGTTTCTAGGACACCATGTCCCTATTGCACAAGGGAAGGGAGGGGGCAGCTGAATTTGCTTCTGTTGGTCACTATGTTTGGAAGATTTGATACATATTAAAAATAAGCAGTGTCTCATAGAGATAGGTTATAAAGGGAGAGTTTGAACAATTTATGGTCAGATGAAATTTTAAACCCAACGGATGTACTGTGCATCAATGCAACTGTAATTCTTATCTTTTACCAACCACAACCTAACTAGACAGAGAGTGAATCTAGTGTTTTATGTTGGTTTATTTTCAAGAAATGTCCAGTCTACTGATCTCCATATTTTAGGATGAAATTCATTAGAAATATCTAGTATTTCAAAGGATTGAAGAAATGTTGGGAAAGAAAAATCACCCAAATTCATAAACTATTTTTGATGATCAGATTTTCCCCCAAAATGACTCTGAAGAACAATCTTAAAAAGCTTTTCAAATCTCATGTACGGTTCCTTCATTATTAAGTTATGTGGCCCTTATGGGAAAATAACTTTTGCTATTTTTGTTCTTTCGGGTTCTAGGGTCATCTCCAGGAAGATTCCAGAATGATGGGCATAAAAGCAAGATCACTAACTGCAGAACGACCTAGCTGTACTTGCATGCAAGAGAGCCTTCAGTCTTCTGCTTTTTCTGGTTCTACGACCCCTATTAGCTTCACAGCCCAGCTGCTGATTAATTAGGATATAAAGCGAGTTATTTATCCTTCTGTGCTCTGTCAACTCTTAAGAAACTCTTAAATAGCTACAGGAACCTTGTGTGGGACAATATCAAAGATAGCAACTGACATTTTCCATATTTATGCACTTGTCACTTAAGGGCATTCTGAGAACTCTCTTGTTACGTAAACATCAAACCTAGACGCTGTAGCCTGGGATGCACATGTCTAGGCCACACTGAACAAAGCGACATGAGAGTAAATCAAATCCAAGACTCATAAAATAATGCCAATGCAATGAGGCAATGTCTATCAGGGTGATGCCACCTTAACCCAGCATGCTTGATAGTGAATATATATATATATATATATATATATATATATATATATCTGGAATACTTTCTAAATAATGGCAAAAAGTTTCGTAAGGTCATAAGCCAGTAGCATTCATTTATTATCATTTTCAGGCGTTATGGATTTGTATGTGCTATGCTTTTATCTGACTGGCTGCTGGTGGGTTTGTTTATAACAGCATTGTCACAAACACAGGAGGGAAGCCCTGCTTTGTAATAGCAAGGCTGTCATGAGGTGTTGGAATTTTTCAACTCCATTATAATCTTGCGTATATGTGTGTGTGTGTCTGTATAGTACTAGGGACTAAACCTAGGATCTTCTCACTGAGCTGAACCCCCAGCACTTTTAAAACTTTTTTTGAGACAAGGCTTTGTTAAATTGCTGAGTTGATCAGCTAGGCATGGTGGCACACACCTGTAATCCCTGCACTCTGGAGGCTGAGGCAGGAAGATTGTTGTAATTTTGACACCAGGCTGGGCTATACCATGAGCACAAGGCTAGCTTGAGCTGCACAGTGAGACCCTGTCTCAAAAAAAGACAAAATAAATAATAATAAATAAACAAACTGCTGAGTTGCCCAGGGTGGGTTCAAACTTGTGATCCTCCTGCCTCAGCCTTCCAGAGTGCTGCGATTACAGTTGTATGCCACCAGTAATGCGATATGCTGTCATCGCATGTTCCCTGTGAAGAATACAACATTTTATCAGTGGCATTCTTGTTCAGAGTATATAACCTGAATTTAAACAAGAGAAAAATCAGTCAAATCCAAATTCAAAACCGTGCTACAAAGTACCTAAACAGCAACAGAAAAGGGCTAGTAGAAGAAAAAATGATGAAATCTGAATATAATGTGTAGTTAACAGCATTGTACCAATGCTAACTTTCTGGTTTTGATCACTGCACTATGGCCATGCAAGTTATTAACATTATGGGAAGCTTGGTAAAGGAAATAAGAAGATTTGTACTATTTTTAGTTTCTAGCTAAAATTATGTCAAAGTAAACACAAACTTCACATGGATCAAATCTGGTCCAGTATACATACGGCAACATGTACCTGAAGAAATACCTGTCATAGAAAATATTTAAAACAAAGGTATTTTGGTTTTTTAATGAGATGAGTAAACTTCAGATTTACTGAGCATATAGCTGGCACATGAAAACTTCTTGGAAAGGAATCAATAAGGAACGCATTCTCATTTAAGAAGAGAGTATTGCCTTGGAAATAACATTTTTAAAACATTTCATTTGTGAATTCTTAGATTTATAGAATTAGTACAAAGGTGATACACAGAGTTCTCATATACCTCACAGCCGGTGTCCCCTATTAAGAGACTCTGTGCTTGATGCTTCTGTTTATGTGGTGACAGCCCAGGCTGGCTCTTCAGGTGGCCAACTTGGTGCTGATCATATCTTTATTATTTGGAATCGCAGTGCTGACTATGGACCAGGTATCGCAGTTGCGATTTACATAAATCACCTCATTTCACTATAATCAGAATCGAATTAGGTGAGTGCCTTTCTTATTCACACTAAATGGAAGAGAATGAAGTTCAGAGAGGTTAAGGAACTTGCCCCAGACCACCCAGGAGGAAACAGAGAAGCCAGCTGCAAACAGGCCTGGTTTCTAAGCACACACACAACCACGGCAGCTGTCAACCTAAACCTCTCCACAACTGGTTAGCTAATCTTTCCAGAGCCTGGACAGGCTCCATTGGTTTTATTTAAAGTAGCTTGAAGGTTTGTCTTTCTGCTTCTTTCACATCCTCTTAGCATCACTCTCACTCCTCTTTTCTTCTAACCTGTGAATAATGCCTTGGGCACCCACCTGTCATTTAATACCTACTCTCTCTTTCCGGCTTAATCTCATCACCCAATGCGTCTGATTCCTATGCTGTGCATAGATTCCTATCACTGAGAAAAATGTGCTCCTGCATGAGACCCTGTGAAAGTCCTGGCTCCCTCTACCCGGGGTGGTGGGGGGTCTCTGACCAGACATGCCTGGCCATGCTTCCAAAGCAGCCACTCCTTATCACTAGACACAGAAGCCTAGTGGGTCTGAACCCCAGCTGCTCCACAGAATCACATGTGGACCCCAGCAAAACCCCAAGCCCAGGCAGCAGCCCCGAAAATCCCACTCATTTGCATCTCTGGCTGTGCAAGCTGGCCTCAGCAGTCCTGTGGCTCCCAGCCCCGGTGATGCCAGGGCACAGCTGAGTCAAGAACTATCATCTTGCACACCACTGTCCTCACCCAGAAAGAGCCCATCGATCACTGTGTCAAGCACAGTGGCCCCGAGTACTCTGTCTTGGCATTACCCTCCTCACCAAGTCTAATCACCCCAGTGAGAAGAAGTGAGAGCTACTGTGCTGTCCACTGCAACCTTCCCCAACAGGATCTTGGCCCTGTGGTTTGCTTTGTTCTACCATCTGACAATTCAGAGAAAGGGACAGAAAGAGTAGAGAAGGAAGTTGCCTTAGAATGGCACAGCACAGACATCGGGAAGAACTCATTACGTGTATGTGGCTAAAGTCTCAAAGAACAAACTTTAATTAACCATGCTATTCTAAATTGTAAGTCGTTTACTTTCCAAAGCGGGGAGATTTACACAGGGCAACCTAGACATTAAGAAATGACCATGTGGCACATTTATATTCATGTATGGCATGTTACGTGCAGGTTAAAAAACATAAAATCTAGCAAACTAAAAACACTGTCTATAACAAAAGTATCTTCATGGTGTTTTGGGGGAACTGGAATAGTAATGAGATTAGACCCAGGGGCACTCTAACACCAAGGTACATCCCCAAGATTTCTTCTTTTAAATTTTATTTTGAGACAGGGTCTTACTAAGTTACTGCATTTGGGCTCATACTTGGGATCCTCATGCTTCAGCCTCCTGAGTATAGCTGGGCTTACAGGCATGTACCATCCCACCCAACATGTCAAAAGTTTTTGATAGCATCATATACTCTCCAGTAGATGAAATCAATAATAGCGAAAGCATGGAGAACTCTCCACGGGCCAGACATTCTTCTGTGCACTTTATATATATGAAACCATTTATCACTCATCATACAAAATAAGCACTTTATTGTTCCTGTTTTTCAGGTTACAAAATCAAGGCCCAGAGATGTTAATTTGCAGGTAACTGGTGCTTAACTCAGCAGTCTGGCTTCAAAGCCCACTCCCCAGTGGTGGCGAACTTACAGCCTATGTGCTACAGCGGGCTGTTTGTATCACTGAAAGATCATCATCACTGCCCTAAGCCACAAAATGACAAAATGACACAATTACACCTGATTTTCATGTTTGGGTCATAATATCACACTATACCTAAGTATACAGAAGCAGCAGTTGGGATACTGACACATTCTGTGAATCCAGGAGTGCTCAGAAATAAGGTCACTGAGCTCTAAATGCTCGAGGTAGAACAGAATCATTGCTTAGCTTCCATCCCAAGCCTCTTGCTGGCCATACCATAATCAATTCTTAGGTACCTACCAACTAGTACTATCCAGGGTAACTTCTAGTAATCATGGAAATGCACTATACATTATTTGGTTGGCCAATACAGTAGCCTCTAGCTGCACGTGACCACTAAACACTTTAGATGTGGCTAATGTGGCTACAGAACTGAACTGAAATAAATTGTAAATGATTCAAATTTAAATGACTGATGACCATTATACTGGAAATGCAGTAATATGGGCCATTTGATCATTTTGGTCCTTTACACTGTAAAGCAAATTCCTCTCCAAAAGCAGGTTCTGTCTCCATGATGGTTGAACAGCTCATGAATCTGTCTCAAGTGCTACTGAAATTAAACACCATCATGAGATTTTTTAGCTTGAGCTCTGGGCTGTAAATTGAAATATGTGACTCACAAAACAGACTTAGGTCAATGAAAATATTTCCCTCAGAAAAATCATTACATATGTCCTTGCACACTTTGGGTGTTGTTTGTTTCCAAAGACCTGGAAAATGTTCTGACATAAAGCAAATGTAAACTTCACTTACCAATAGCCAATCACCTCACCTGGCTGACCTGAAATACTGCCATCCATTGCGACATTTAAGACATTACCACTGCAAGCCACACAAATCATAGTGTGTGGTCATTATTTCTGTCTTATCATCTTTTTCTTTTTACAGATGAGGAAATGGACATCAAGATAGATGAAGGTGAACAATCTTACCAAATAGTCACAGGCTTAGTCTGCAGTGAATCTAAGAGTAAACTCCAAACCACTGGCTTCCCACTTCTAAAATCCCATCCTGGAAAGCAAAGCTTAAAGAGAATTGAATAATTACTCTGTAGTTTCTCTGTGGATGCATGTTCCACTGCTGAGAAATATCTCTACAGTTCAGACAGCAAAGTGATGCTGAACAAATAGAAGATTTAATTGTTGTTGCTATTTAAAGCAATTACTGCAAAGAGCGCTTTATTAATTTGCATCTGAAATCAGACTGCCAAAACCCACATTAGCCCCCCAAGTCATCTGACCTCCTCCACTACTTTTGCTCTTTATGATTTTGATGTTTATGTGAGATTTGTGACTAGGACAATCCAGTAAATGATTACAGAACATGATGCTCTTAAAGCAATCCTTTTGATACAACTGTGAGAAGGTTGGCATTTTTTCAAATGTGAAAAATAAATTAATTAAAATGATCTCCACACACAGGAAAGCCAACAATTTCTGTGAATGCAGAAAGAACTGAAATCAGACAGTGAAAGAAATGGTTAGGATACAGGGCTTACTTAGGGGTAGTTCTGCTTTTAGTACATGCCTATAATCACAGTACCCTGGGATGCTGAGGCAGGAGGATCACAAATTCAAGTCCAGCCTGGACAACTCAGTAATTTAGCAAGATCCTGTCTCAAAATAAACAAACAAACTAAATAAATAAGCGAACACATAAACACATAAAAGCTGGGGGTACCTCAGTGTGAAGGCCCTGGGTTCAATCCCCAGTACCACATACATGTGTACACACACACACACACACCATGCATGCATGCACACAGAATTCCTGCTTTCATCAGTGGAGGAATGGGACACTATGAGAAACAATCACTTCATTTCACATGTACCACCAGGATTATCATAGCTTTCTGTACTTGATACAGTCTTGGCTACTTAAAAATGACTTCCCATATGGTTATTGTAAAAGGAAGATTAAAATTTTCCAGTTTCATGTATTTTGTTACCATATCTTGGCCTGAAGAAAGCTATGTGAGGCCTATAAAATCACTGGCTCCATCTTTTATCACTGTAAGGAGAATACATAATGTATTTTAGTTACTTCTTATTTAGATGAAAAATATTAAACACCTGTAATCAAAAGTTTGTATGGCTGAAAGCCACATGCTTATAATCAATTGTTATATAGGGAAATGCTAATTTGTTTGATTTTATTGTGTGTGATGGTATGGACAACTATTTTGAAGAAAATAAGAGACATGGTAGCCATTGCTGAATTCCTGTTATCTTGTTTTGAAGTCCTGTATTGCTTGCATTGTTCTGTTCTGATTTGCTTTCTTCTGTTTTGTTTTGTTTTATTCTCTTTAAAATAAAAAAAAATTAAAAATTTGGCCTGGGGATATGGCTCAATAGAAAAGCATTCACCCTGTGTTCCATCCCCAGCACCACAAAAACAAACACACAAATAAACAAACCATGCCAGGCATGGTGGCACATGCCTGCAATCCCAGCACTTGAGAGGCCAAGGCAGGAGCTTTGCCACAAGTTCGAGGTCAGCCTGGGCTACATAGCAAGGTCCCTATTTCAACAAATACAAAAACTATACTAAAAACTCTCAAGACAATCACAGCACCTATCAGTCCTCTCATATTTTTATATCACTGTATAATACCTTATCTAAAGGTAGGGTTCAGCCTCAATATTGAATGTAATTACAAATTAATTTAAAGTAACTAATAAAATGCATTTACACTCAATTTACACTGGCCAAAGTGTGAATCAAAACCAGCTGGTGAGCCCCCTTTAAATGTTAACCATTAATACTTTAGGATATTCTTGTCCTATCTTGTTCATGGTCTTAATATGGGAGCATTTCACAAAGTAAGAGAATTTATATTTAAAATGTTTTTATACTTTTAACTAGTTGAAAAAGTCTTATCTCTATCATGGATTTCTCTGTAACATAAACTATATGGATTTTTAGAAGTTACATTTACAGTATTCATTTGAAACATGAATTACTTGTATATTATCCTAAAAGAAAAATCAAATTATTTTAATACCTGACATTGTTAAAAATCTGGAATTTTCTGTGTTTTTACCAGACTTCTTTCTTTTTTTCTTATGCAAATGTGTCAGACATTTCTATTTTCAAGTATCTTTTCCTCTGTCTTTTACCATGATAGCTTTAGCTGTCTAGCTGGCTAATGCTTACATTTCCTTGAATCTCTTGCAGCTAGGTGTGATCACATGATCAAGTTCTTGGTGTTGGGATGCTCAAAGTGATATGTGCAAATTCTATAGAATGTCCTTGAGGACAAGGTCTTGGCCTCCTTTGTCTTCTTCCTATTAGCAGGAATGTGAAGATGATGGCAGGATCTGCAGCAGCTGTCTTAAATCATGAAATGGAAGCCAAGTTTCAAATATGACAACAAAACACAGGCAGAGCCTAGGGCCCTGACCCCTTTGTGGAAGAGTGCCATCATACCAGCTAGCACTTTCATATCACAAAGATGGGGACCTATGGCATCTCAAGCTACTATTATTATTAATATTTTGGGGAATTCTAGTCTAGTAAATAAGTCTGTATTTGAGCTTAATATAATGTAACAGCAAAGTAATAAAATTGTCTACATGTGTTTTGTTCTATTAGAAAATGACAATACTTCCATATAAATAACTAGTCTGCCAAGTCACTTGGCACCTAGAGATGTTGCCCCTCTTCTTTTGGAAATGTGTCCAGAATAGACAAATAATTCTTGGTGTTTTACTGAGTCCCCAAATGGCAGTCGTCATGTTGGTCACCCACCTGATTCATCAGATTCAGCCTCAATATGACAACTTTCCTAATATATAATCCACTTTCAAAAATGTGCCAACACAGACACTGCTTAAAAATGAGCCATTGTCTCCCCTACTCCCTCTCCTGTACTCGCAGGAGAGAGTGAGAGAAAGGCCATCCTCCACCCCATCTCTCCCTGCACCCCTCAGCAGAAGGCCCCTGTGGTATGAGCAGCAGCTCCCAACAAACCAAGTCAACTATGCCACCAAATGATATCCACTCCATTAAGAGGGGGTGAGGAACATAAGCCTGAGGCCAGAGTTCTTGAGTTCCCACACCAGCTCTGACACCTTCTTGCTGCATGAGCTCAGTCTCATATCTGTGATGTGGTAAGAATTACAAGGTTGAGATGGGAAACTACACATAGGAAGGACTCAGTGTTTTTATATATGTGTATGCATCACATGTATATATATGATATGTGTGCATATAACATACATATGTGTATATAATGGGTGTGTCATGCACACCACACGTATTTCTTCACATATGCCCGTGTGCCTGTGTCATAACACACACACTAATTTTCAATGATAAGCACATATGAATTGTGCATATGTGTGTGTATATATACATATATACACTTTTTGGTACTGGGACTTGAACCCAGGGCCTTAACATTGAGATACATCCCCAGCCCTTTAAATTTTTTTTTTTATTTTGAGACAGTGTCTCACTAAGTCACTAAGTCACCAGGCTGGACTCAACATTGTAATCCTTCTGCCTCAGCCTCTCAGTGCTGGGATTACACGCATGTGCCACCAAACCCCGTTACATCTCCATTTCTTAACACATATATTCTGATTTCTGTGAAACTCAAATTGATTCATAAAAACAGTGTCCTTAAACTCTACCAGGGTTATTCTCCTAGTAATTAAGTACATCTGCAACTTAGCCATCCCTTGTGGATTCTGAAGGGCCCAGCAGGATGCTCCGCTACTCTGGGCCACCCTCAGCAGGGGCACAGGGCATGCTGCTCCGGGGAAGGAGCGGGGCCCCTGGCAGCAGTCTTGAGGCCTCCCTCAGGAGGTTTCAATATAATTGTGTTTTCTCCATGACCAAAGGAGATGATTTGAGCCATCAAAAAAAAGATGCAAACACAGAAATACAAATGCACTCTGCCAATAGAAGATTTCCCTATGGGCAGAAATGGATAAGAGAGAAGCGCACACCAAAGCACTTCTCTTCACGATGCTGCCCTCAAATTTTTGAACTGGATATTGAAACAGAAAAAAACATAAAGGATGAGTTGTCACTGCTCCTGTCTCCAAAGCAGGATATATTTGTGTAACCAGTGAGGAAACACAATGCAATTTCTGCTTGAACTTACATACACCACATGTTATTCCCCACTTATCCAGAATTTGAAATGCTCTAGAAGCCCCAGCCATATGCAAAACAGTCAGGTATGAAAAGATTGAGTGGCCGACAGCTGTCACAGAACCCAAACCCATGGAGTGTCTCCTGGGCACCCAATCTAGGCGACCAGAGGGACAACAATGAAGCACTTTGGACTGCTTAAATTGTTAGAGAAGAACACGCCCACGTGTGTGTTTTAAGGAGACTCCATCTTAAAAAATACAATGTAGCAGCTGCTTAGCTACAATGGGACCTCCATGATGACAGAGGGAGCTACAGCTAGACATAGCCATGTGCAGCACTGTGCAGACTCAAGTGCAAAGTCAGTGGGCACCTCCTCCTCTATAATTCTGGCAAACAGGACATGGTAGAGCATGCTTGTAATCCCAGCGAATAGGAAGGCTGAGGCAGGAGGACCACAGTTACAAGGCCAACTGAGCCAACTTAGCAAGACTCTATCACAAAATAAAATAAAAAACTCAGCACTCCCTGGGTTTGACTCCCAGTATTGCAAGACAGAAAAACAAAATCCTCCACTGCAAGCTGAAGATATTTCCCATTACATCAAAGTACAATTCATCACTGTGTCTGCCTACTATTGAGAAATAGCCCACTCAGGTCATTTCACTCTATACACATAGGAAGGATACAGGTACAGTATTTTTCAAATATTCAAATTTTTCAATGATGCAAATCTAAAATCTCTTTAGTATTATAAGCAGTGATGAATTATACTCTGGTGTGATAATATCTTTGGCTTATAGCAAAGGGGCTATGCTGATGGATAAAACAGTCCCTGACCTTGAAGAGAAGCCCACATCTGGTGGCAAATGTACCTGCGAGCTGAGAAATTATCATAAGGATTAAAAGCAAAACAGTAGAAATGTGTTTCAAAAAGCATTTTCTTCTGTGATAGAGGACTAACTGATGACGACCTTTATTTCTGCCACATATATACTGTATGTACATATGTTTCTCCTCTTACACAGTAGTTGACTGTCATCATGACTGTATTCACAAATTCTTGAGTTGCATCTAAGTGTGGCTACTTTTGCCAATAAACATCCTTGAAAGGTATTCAACTGAGAAGAATACGACCTTTTCAAAGCGGCATTTTCTGAATGTAGCAAGACTTCACTGATAGTTTAACGCAATTAGGAAAATAGAGATGGTTGGTGATAAAACTAATCAAAACCACAAGTTGTGTCTCAGAATAAACCATAAATGACGTCTGTGACTACAGCACGATGAAACATCATCACTTTGCGCTTCCTTCTACAGAAACCTAGCAACCCCATTACCTGAACACGAATGTAGGCATTGTTCGAATGCCCAACAAATTCTAGCCTCATGTATTTTAGTGTTAAATACAAGGATCAGTTTAGTTATATTTATAAATTTATCACCTGTGGAAAGTTATCTCTGGAGTCACAGAGAGAGGGTATATGTTACTGTTCCCATGGTAACTTTGTACTTAAAATGGCAAGCTGTACTTTCTCGATTTAAAATTATCTACAGTTTGATTGCTGTGAAAACCTCTACACATAATTTTGCTCCTGCCCAATGACTCACTCCTCATGGGACTGACATGCAGTAATTATCTGGACATGACATTTTTACCAATGTCAGCTAAATATATGAGGAAAATACTTTCCTGTAAATATCGAGGATAATCAATTTTATATACCAGTGTCAAGCCACTCCGAAGCATTCATTAAACATGAGTGAAATAACAGACTGACCATGGCTACAGAACTTCAATTTCATCCACAGACAGCACTTACCCCAACATACATTCTGCACAGCCAAAGAGAACCCAGCGTGCAGAAATCCACATTTAGGGAGGAAGTAAAAATGGGAGAGAATTCTTTGCTTCTTCTAAAGT
The DNA here is from genome assembly GCA_004363535.1 of Dasyprocta punctata. Taxonomy (NCBI): domain Eukaryota; kingdom Metazoa; phylum Chordata; class Mammalia; order Rodentia; family Dasyproctidae; genus Dasyprocta; species Dasyprocta punctata. Next base: position 53,781 of record RJWM01002731.1, read on the forward strand.
TGTGAAGGACAGTATTTTTGCTTTCTTTTGTTTGTTTTGAAGACAGGGTCTAGCTATGTAACCCAGGCTGGCTTTGAACTCACAGTAATCCTCCTGCCTCAGCCTCCCAAGTGCTGGAATGACAGGTGTGTGACACCACAGCCAGCATATTTGTGAGAGACTCCAGATCTAGGGACAGAGAAACCAAAAATCAAGTCTTCTGCAGACTGAACAAATGATGGTATGACAACCCAGACAAGGTTTCAGAAGAAAAAGGGGTGGTGAATCCTCAGTCTTGTTGCCCTATCCACCTGGCAATGGCCCAGGAGTGGGCTGTTCAGACCCCTGCCTTCTTTTTAGCTTGCTGGCCACCAAAAATGGTCAAATACTGTCTGTTTTATATGCCTTGACCTCTGTTCACCAACAATTGGAAAAGTCAGTGAAATGTGCTAGGTAAACCAGCCATTATACTATTCATTAGCAGCTCTTAGAAAATCAAAACGTTTAACCTATTGCTTGAAATTAAATAATGAAGAACTAATTGGCTTGCTTCTACATCCTATGCTATTTTCTTTTGCTACATTGATTTTTTTTTGTCTTTTTTGAGACAGGGTCTCACTATGCAGTACAGGTTGGTCTTGAGCTCACTTTGTTGCTACATTGATATTTGAGAGTTTTCCAGAAAAGTTAAATAATAAATGAAACCTTTACAGTACGAAGAATTCCTCGAAGTGAGCTATGAATTCAGTTTTGTATCACATATGCTATCATAATTTGGTACATTATTTTTATCATAAAGAATGCCTGGTTCATGGAAAGAATTCAGTGAGGATCACCTGAATTACACCACGAGCGCCCTACAGGCACCAATAAAAGGTGACAACGAGGACTAGGTTTGTCTGCCTGGGGAAGACGCTTGCCATGAAAGATCCACTTCAGAAAGGCATCCCTAAACTGTGTGGCACCTTCCACACCTGAAGCCCTCAGTGCAATGCCTAGAATCACTTGTCCTGTTTCAGCCCAAATCTTAAATCTTTCCTTGGGCTGAAAATTTTAAAGGTTTGCTCTCAATCATTCTGTACTCTAAGTATCTGGGGCCTGATAACTCTATTGCGGTAGAGGTTGTCTACTGTAGGATGTCTGTTTGTTTGTTGAGACAGAGTCTCACTATGTAGTTCAAGTTTAAGTAACTGTATAGCTCAGGCTGACCTTGAACTCATGGTGATCCTCCTGCCTCAGCCTTCTGAGTGCTGGGTCCAGCTTTGTAAGACGTTCAGCAGTGTCGCTGGCTTCTACCCACCATATACTAGGAGCGTTCTCCCTGTTGTGAGTTGCAACAACCTAAAATGTTTCCAGACAGTGCCACACGTCCTTGGGGTTGGGAGAGAGGCAACATTGACCCCAACTGGGGACCATTGGTCTAACTGCACAAACTTTTCAAGGCAAAAAAACCCCTCCGTGCAGACACATACACTCAAGCTGCCAACCAAGCAGAGCTTTTGAATCCAGCAACCCACTCTGTGTCACAGGTACTTTGGTCTAAGCTTTATTTTTCCTTTTAATGATACCTCACTTGCCATGTTAAGCTGAGGAAACTGCCATTCAATCACGAGGGTAGAAGCACTATCACTTCTGTCCAGATGCCTGCATGCTAAAATATGGCATGGTTTCTCTCTTGTGAGAAAGCCAAAGTATAAATAAGTTGAAGAACAATTTAAAAAGATAGATAATGGGAAACAGGGAAGAGGGCCAAGAGATGGAGGGAGGAGGAGGAAGGGGGGAGGGAAGGGAGCGGAAGGGGACGACGAAAAAGGGATTAAAATGTGTCATGTCCATGAACCAACACCCCAGGAGGAATGTCATTGTGTACTGCAAACATGTACTAATAAAAATAAAAATTAAAAAAGAAATAAAAACATAACTTTGACATCCAGATTTAGACTTCAATTCTATTCACTTATTGGGGCTGGGGAGGAACCCAGGCAGGACCTCGCACTGGGCCACAGCCCCCAGACTAAACTTCAATTTTATTTATTTATTTAATCATTCATTCCTTTTTCAGTGCTGGCAAAGGAACCCAACGCTTCCTGCATGCTAGGCAAGCACTCCGCCACTGAGCTACAACCCTACTCTAAAGTGTTTACATTGAGAAACTACCCAAGGACAAAAACATGACAAATGAAGCTAATGGTAAGAATGGATTCTTAACTGGGCATGGTGGTGCATGCCTATAATCCTGGCATTCTGGGAAGCTGAGGCAGGGGGATTCCAAGTTCAAACCCAGCCTTGGCAAGTTAGCAATCCTTTGTCTTCAAATAAAAAAATAAAACAAGGGCTGAGAATGTAGCTCAGAGTGAAAGCTTTGGGTTCAATCCCCAGTACTACAAAAAGAAAAATAAAAGAGAGAGAGGGAGAGGGAGAGGAAGAGAGAGAGAGAGAAAGGGAGAGAGAGAGAGAGATAGACAGAGAGAGAAGGGTTGATTCCTGTGACTGTAGCCTCTAAGAGTACTGAAATGTGAATGTATCTAAGCGTGTGTGAGGGTGACAGACAAGATGTATCAAGTAAGTGTCCAGCGGTCCCCAGGGGTTCTGCCCTTGATTGCCAATAAGGGAGCAACAGCGCCATATTTCAAACTGCATTTTCAGAGATACATTTTTGCAGAACTACATTTGAGATTTCAGTTGCCCTCCAGTAAATAAATAAAAGTTTGAGGCCCTGTGGAGGAATAAGAATACTTCTGTGAAGTGACAGGGAACAGCCGCACATGTAATCTCATTTGATGGCTGGCTAAGCCACGCTGCAGAGTACATCAAGCCGGGCTGCCACAGGCGCAAGCGGCCTCCTCCTCCTCCCAGAAGGAGTAGTTCTGTGGAATATTCCAGAAGGGTTTCACTAAATGACTTTGGGAAACTAGGTAAGCTTAAAGCCACCAAGAAATTTTCCTTTGCATGAGTAACACCATCAAGCACAGAAGAACCCTTCTAAGACAAGGGCTGCAGCGACATCTTTCTTGGGTGACCCAAGCTGCACGGTTCTAAGATACACTGGGAAGCAGGCCTGTTTCTCATTCAGCTTAGCATTTGCAGCTTGGATGGAAACTTGGCCTTCATGGTGGTGCAAATTAGGATGCTTTTCTTTTAGAAGAAACTCACATTTTAATACAGTGAGGATTTTTTCTTTTGAGACAGGGTCTTGCTATGTAGTCCAGGCTGGCCTCGAACTTATTGCGTAGCCCAGGCTAGCCTCAAACTTGTGGTGAGCCTCCTGCCTCAGCCTTCCGAGTGTTGGGATTACAGGTGTATTAGCTGGCTGTGCTGGTGCGCACCTATAATCCTAGCACTCCGGGAGACTGAGGCAGAAGGACTGCAAATTCAAACCCAGCCTGGGCAACTGAGCTGCTAAGCAAGACAATGAGCCAAAATAAAAGATTAAAACAATTAAACAGGGCTGGGGATGTAGCTCTAGGTCCAATCCCTAGCAATGAAAAGAACAAACAAAAAAACCCTCATGTCACTCCCCCTCATCCTCTAAGGCTCCTGCCCCACATGCCCTCCACAGAGAAACGGGGAGGCACCATGGGCTCCCCGCCTCTGTTTGTCCCCGACACTTGCTGTGCGGGTTTGCCGCAGGTGCTCACTGCTGCCTTTCCTCACCGCAGGCAGCGTGCCTTGGAGCACAGAACTGTTTTACCTGTGCCAATTCTAATGCATGAGTCACACATTAGGCTTGTGTATGTGTATCTTTAACTCAGCATGTGAGCAAGCTGCTTACTGACTGGGAAAAAATCACATCTTAAACATTCTTCTATCACTAGTTCAGCACTCCATCCAATAAATATCTGATGAATAGATAAATCAGTAAATCAGTATTTTTTTTTAATTGCAGTACTAGGGATTGAACCCAGGGCCTTCGAATGGAGCCACATTTTCAGCCTTTTTTTTTTTCCTTAGTTAGACAGGATCCCAACTAGCTCACTTAGTTGCCTCGGCTGGGCTTGAACTTGGAAGTCCTTCTGCCTCAGTCTCCCAGAGTGCTGAGATTATAGGCATGCTATCATCGTGAAGAAGTTTTAATGTTCAGCAGGTAGCTCCCAAACTCAACGCGGGCCCCAGTCCCAGAGAAAATGTAAGGGAAGCAAAAAATCCTTTCGGTATGTTACCCACTAGCTCTGGTCTCCATTGGTGAACAGATTTTCTTCCAAAATTATCAGAAGAGCTCATCTGACTTCTCATCCTGTATCAACCTGAAAACAAAATCAACATTTTTGGCAAAAATACTACTAATTGGGAAAAATAGCAAAGGAAACAGCTTTAAAAATTAAACGAATTCTGCTTGGAAACTGAATTTTTCCTCAGTGAGGGTCCAGAAAGAGATGACCCCCCGTCACAGGATGCACATAGCACCTCTTGGGTGTCTTCTGTATGGTGGGCTTGGGCACCGCCACACAACTGCACATACAGCTGCCCGAGTTGGCTGCTCTGTGATAACCAGAATCAGCTTCCTGATAGCTGCCTCATCCATTCGACCAAGTGTGTCCAACTTGGTGAACTTCTTGATGCCGCAAGTCTACAAAAGGAAATAGTGCCATTCTATGGAATTAAATTTGACATGAATCTATTTATTTTTTTAAAATTAAAAACGCTACAAAAACCGTAAAGACCTTAAAATACATTTTTAAGGATACGCAAAAATGTTACTGGGGGATATAAAAGAAGATCGAATGTATGAAGAAGTATACCATGTACCCAAAAATGGAAGATTCAGCTGCGTGTGGCGGTGCATGACAGTAATACCAGTACTCAAGAGGCTGAGGCAGGAGGATTGGCATGAGTTCAACCTGGGATACATAGCAAGTTTGAGGCCAGCATGAACTACATAGCAAGACTCTATCTCAAAAAAAAAAAAAAAGATTCAACATAAATATAGTAAGGACATTGAATATCATGAAATTATTCTGCAAATTCACTGCAATCTCACTCAAAATCCTAATAGGAATGTTTGTGGAACATGAAAAGATGATTCTAAAAGCAAGGATCAAGAATAGCTCAACTACTTTTAAAGCACAGCAAAAGGAAGAACCTTTTTCTAAGAGATAGCCAGGTTTGTTACAAATCCATAGCAATTAAGACAGTGTAATATTAGCTCAGGCATGGAAAAAAAACAGAACAGAGTCCAGAGATACACTCACACATATAGTGGTAGTGTGCATGTGTGCATGTGTGTGTGTACCTAAAATATAAAAATCAATGAGGAAAGGATGATCATAGTGGTTTCTGTATAGAAAATGTAATAAAACAGATGTCTACTTCATACCATGCCAAAATAGTATACCCAATGGTATACCCATACTATACCCAATGGAATAAAGATTAAAAAAATGAAAAGCATAATTTCAGAAAATCTTTAATATAGAGGAGAAGAAAAACATCTTCATGACTTTGGGGATAGAACCAGTTTTAAAATAAGACCAAAATGAAAAGTATAAATCATAAAGGAGTAAAAACTGATAGTAAGATTTGATTATTATTTACAAAATCAGTAAAACAAAAGGTGTGTCCAACAAAGTTAAAAGATAAGTAAAGGAAGATGTTAGTGCGCATATAAAGTATTGATATCCATAACACACAAAGAACTACTATAAATCAATAAAACAAAGACAAATAAAGACACGAATGGAAGAGAAAACTTAAATAGCTGACAATCACCCAAAACTCTTGACTTCTCTCAAGAGATGCATATAAAAATAATAAAATACCATTCTATACCTATCAGATTTTGGAGAAATTATAGTGTGATTCTATTGAATGCTGGTAAAGACACTGACAATGGGAGTATAAATTGCTACCACCACTAGGGAAGCACCAGTGACATGGTACAATTGAGAGCCAGCTCCCTGTGGTGACAAAGCATTCATTTTGCTGACTGCATCATTAATCAGGTCGATGAGAAGACCAAAATTCCTCACTAAGGGAACAAAGGCAGGTTATTGCTAAGCCCAAACAACACAGAAAGAAAAGTTAACTTGGCAAACATAACGTTGCCTGTTTATTTATAATTACAGGATGAAATGCAGAAATCATTCCAGTCCTTTGAATCTCCTGGCAAGCCTGCATGCCACTTCGGTTACCTACCACCCAACAGCTCATGAACCACTATTCTTTCAGACAACTCCTAAGTCCATCTTCTCCAGGAAAGGAACTGGGAAGAGGCCTCATGTTATAGTTAATATGTAGTTGTTCCCGGTAAGCCTCACGGGATCACAGGGGACCCTTGGAAGGTGACCACATTATAGGGGCTTATAACTGACTTGCTGTTAGGAGGTAGGGCCCGGTGGGATGAGGTGGGTCATTATGGGCATGACTCCGAAAGGATTATCTCCCTTTATGGCTCCTCCCTTGATCTATTTGCTTCCTGGGTCCCATGAGGTGAGCACCTCTCCTCCACCATGCCTTTGTGCCGTATCAATCTGCACTGGAGCCAGCTAACCATAGATTGAAACCTCTAAAAATTGTGAGCCAAGATAAAGCTCTCCTCTTTTGAACTGAGGGTGTTGGGTATTGTGCCCCAGCACAAGACCTCAACATGCATTCTATCCTTCTATCCGGAAACCAGAAGACATTCACACTGACCACTTGCTGAGTAAATACGGAGCTGCTACCACTTCCGCTGTATCCACCACTACTTCAAATACATTTTCCACTTTTGAAGGGAATAAGGGGGTGCTTTATCTTTGTCAACTATTCAGCTGTGTGCCCGTTTCCCATGCACCTATCTCATCTCTCCCTAAGTATTTCCAAAGTCCTTCTCACAGCTGCTGTGTTAGTGGTTTTCCCTGAAAGTAGATGGTAGGAAGCAGTGGTTTATGCAACTTCCTCACAGAAGTCTACACACAAAGGCATTTCATGAATGCTTTTAACCATCATGATTTAGGAGCAGGTCTATTTTCCAGATGGAAAACATACCCAGGTTTTAAAATAATGCTACTAATGTTGAGCAAAAGCTGCCAACACAAGAGTTCATATTGTATGATTTCATTTATATAAAGTGCAAAAACCAGGCAAAACTATGCGGGTGGAAATGAAGGGTAATTACTGTTGTACGGATGCCGGAAAGGCAGCTTGAAGGGGATTTCTAAGGGACTGGTAATGATCTGCCTTTTTTTTTTTTTTTTTTTTTTTTGCTGGGGGTGGAATCCAGGGCATCACTTCGTGCATTCTAGGCAAGTGCTCTACCACTGAGCTACACCCCAGCCCGTCCTGTGTTCACCTTAATCTCCTTAATCTAAGAGCTGGCTATATTTGTTAAAAAAAAATTTATCCAGCTGTATGTTTATGAGCTGCCCACTTTTGTGTATACATTGTATTTCACTAACAAATTTCTAAATGATTTTATAATATTCATGCCTCTTGAAAAACACCTAAAATATTTATGACAAGGTATCATTACATAATAGAGCTCCAAACAGTTTTTGGAAATCCAGTACAATGGCTTTACAAAATGGTAATAATTCATGCAATGGAAACGCATTCCTTTAATGTTCTGAATTCTGTTTTACTTACCATGGAAACTGTCAGAATATGCCAAATGAGAAAACTAAAAGGAAAATATAAAATAAAGGGCTGCATCAAACAAAGTTATCTTAAGTGCTTGAATTACTTTGCTAATTACCCCTCCATTCTTTGCTCATTGCGTGAAGGAACAGATGTCTGAATTTAAGCTCCCATCTAAAAATCCACCACTGAAGCAGTCTTTTCAGAGAGACACTGTAAAGCCCACATTTCTAAACCTGAAACAGTGACCTGATGCACATACCAAAGAGCACATTTTCTAAACTCCTTCTAATCTTCCCTTTCAATGTCCCTTCTTGCTTTATGTAGAACTCTTCTGCAAGTGTGCTTGGCACCTTGGGAAGACCTGGACTCCTGGTCTCCACATCTGGATGGAGGTAAAGATGGAGGAGCCGGGACATAGGAAGGGTAGAGAGATCGGTGGTTGTAGGAATAGGATCTCTGTGAGTGCTGAGAGGGAGCGCAGCCCGTCTCTTTCGACTCCTGCATCTCTCAAACACATGGGCAAACATGATGAAAACAGGGCCACAGAACCTAGAAAGAACGTGCAGGATGGCTGCCTTAAAGGCTTAATCTGGCTAGATTTGATTATAGCTAAGGAGATGAAGTCTAAATTTGGAAAGGCCGTCATGGTAATTAAGGATGTGATTAGATCCTTCATGTCTCCCTACTTAATGAAGAGAAGGAAACATGATGAAAACGATTTTAGTAAGCAAAACAAACTTCACAGAGTCAGTCCTGTCTATTGGTTACCAAGGAAAAACAGTCATTCTATGTCCAGGGGAGGTCATCTCATTTCTGAAGTGGTTTAGGCACCATTTCACTCTAGAGAAAGAATGAATCAGGTCATCTGCCAAGCTGCCCATTATACCTCTAGACTCTCTGGTGATGTTGGGAAAAGATAACAACAAAATAAAACTTCCACCAAGAAGGAAAATCGAACATCCCTTTGGGAAGAACATCCTTGTAATCAAAGATCCTCCCATTCTGCAGATATGCTCAACTGAGTCCAGTGATACCACTGCTCAGATTTCATGATACTGCAAAACTCAAGAGATCGTCCATCCTTCTTATGCAGTGGTTCCCAATATGGTGCAATTGCTCTCCCTCACCCCATCAGGGTTATTTGGCAATGTCTGGAGATACTTTTATTTGCTACATCTAGCAGATTGTTACAGCATTGGGTAGAGACCACAGACGTTGTTAAACACCCTACTATGCACAGTACTATGCCCCGTAACAAAGAATCATCCACCCCAAGACACAAATAGTGCAGAGGTTGAGAAAACCCATCCTAGATGGTATATTTACCTGGGAAGTGAAGGGAATTTTTATTTAATTTAAGTTCCTAGCTCTAGTAATTACAATTTGAATTTCACAGCCTTACAAATACACAAGCAACTGCTAAGTCCAGCTGAAGATCCTCTCAAATTTATCTATTTATTTGTATTTATTTATTTTTTTTTTTTTTTGCAGCACCAGGGATAGATCTCACAATCTCGTGCCTGCCAGACAGGTGCTTAAGCCACTGAGCCAAACTCCCGGCCCCAGTTTTTTGAGGCAGGGTTGCACTACGTAGCTCAGATTGGCCTTGCACTGGTGTTGTAGCCCAACCCGGCCTCGAACTCACAACCCTCCTCCTCCCTCAGCCTCCTAAGTGCAGGGATTAAAGGCATGCACCACCACATCTGGCTAGGTCCCCTCTAATTTAAGAACATCTATAACAGAGCATCTGACATGGGGTTCACTGAGCAATATGCAGTCTGTCCAAAGTAAAATTCTAAAGATCAAATTTAAATATTTTTTCTTTGGCAGATTTTTTTTGGTAAACAAGTAAGTAACTTTTACTTTTAGACATTAAAATTCTATTTGTTAATTACTGGAAATGTATTTGCTTTTATTAAGTGATCAGTGTGTCTACTGAGTATAATTATCACAATATAAGTATCAACTTATTAACATAATTTTAAACAGATTACTCGAAAATTAACAAGCCAAGCAGGGAGGTGTACATTTGTAATACCAGTTACTCAGGAGGCTGAGATCAGCCTGGTAACTTAGCCAGATCCTGTCTTAAAAAAAAAAAAGATATAAAGGGCTGGGGATATACCTCAGAGGTGAGTCCCCCTCGGTTGAACGTGAAGTACTGCAATAATTACAGATAAAAAAAGAACAAGAATACAAATTACCCTCCCAGCACTCAGGAGGTTGAAGCAGGAGGGTCACCATGAGTTTGAGTCCAGCCTGGGTTACATAGTAAGACTAGCCTGAACTACATAGCAATATGCTGTCTCAAAAAAGAAAGAAAGAAAGAAAGAAAGAAAGAAAGAAAGAAAGAAAGAAAGAAAGAAACTACCCTTTTCATAGAAATGAGGAAATATCACTGTTGAGTGAATAGACAAAAAGATGAAACAGGTAATACAAGAATATCATGAACTTTTTACCAGTAAGTTTAATATCTTAGATAAAATGAACACAGTCCTCAAAAATCACAATCCATCAAAACTGAAACAGAGTAAATCTGAATAATCCTACATCCGTTAAAGAAACAGAATTATAACCTAAAACAAAGAAAACACCAGACCCAGAGGGCTTTTCCACAAAGAAAACACCAGACCCAGAGGGCTTTGTGGGACAATTCTTTCAAATATTTAAGAAAGAAACAATGACACTTCAAAAAGTAATACCAAATAAACAGACAGGATGGCTTCCATTTCAACCCCCAACAATTGTGGATTTAAAGCAAAGATCACCCATACCTTTTACCATCCTGGAGAGCTGGCTCTTCAATTCCCTACTTTACCCTTGAAAGGGAGGAGACAACAGGCAAGATTAAAAACATTTTTGTAGGATTAACTTATTTGTGTCCATTTGTAATCAACTAAATTATGTTACTTCCATCTGGCTTTCAGCTGCCTCTCTCAATCTTATTTCCTATTCTCCCCGCTTCTACTCTCAGCTTTGTCCAAGCAGGTTCTTTAGGCCACTAATAGACCTTGCTTGTTCCTATGTCTCCTTCCCATCTTCTCAACACACCTGCTATGCTAGGTGCCGCCAGAAGCTTCATAGATGCCACAAGGTTTCACGCTCCTCAGAGTTGCTTCTATGCTTTGATTTGTGTGTTTGTGTGTGTGTGTGTGTGTGTGTGTGTGTGTTTTAAACAGTGAGTCTTTTCAAATTTCTTTTTCTCTTTTTAAAGATCAATATATTTGCCACATATAACACATACATTTCTCCTGGGGAGTTTGTACATATACATATGGCATCTTGATCCATTTTTAAATTATTCTTGTTATTTTCAGACAGGATCCTGTTACCTAGTGCAGACTGGCCTCAAACTCACTTTGTAGCCCAGGCTGGCCTCGAACTTGTGGTGATCCTCCTGCCTCAGTCTCCTAAATGCTGGGATTCCAGGTGTGCGCCACCACACCCAGCTATCTGGATCCTTTTTAATTCCCCTTCCCTACCTTCCCCATCCTTAGATCCCTTTCCCATCTCCAAATCACACACTAAGCCTTCTCCATCTCGATGGATTCCTTTTATCCCCTCTGGGAGACTGTCATTTCCCTTCAACTATCACTTGGTGCTTAAAAGCCTTCACATTCTCTCCCACCAGTCAACAGAGTAACAAGGAGCAAGTCCCTGCACAGTGTCACTCAGGCCTCGCTGGTCTCTCCCACTCCTCCATGCTGAGGCTACTCCCAACTCCGCAGGGTGCCCACGCACCCAGCCTCCGTCCTGGCTGCTGTTCTACCCATCTGTATCCAGGCCCTGGATCATTTCCAGCCCTGCATCATCCTGCTCATCCTTCCGACGACTCAGATTAAAGTAGCTGCCTCCCTTTCTGAAATAACCCTCCCCCGTTTTGTCCTCAGTCAGGACCTCAGGCTTCCTTCAGAACCATTTATCTGCCCTACTGAAATGACTGGTTACTTGCAAACAGAGATTTGGTGTTTTGGCTTCAAGACAGCCAGGTTCTGGCTCATGCAGACAGGCCTCAGAAGGACTGTGGGCGATCAGCCGTCTTACCTGTGATTGAGCATCTCACAGCGATGACCAGGGAGGGACCAGGGAGGCACAGGTTCGCGCCTGGCACTGGCTAGTTGGGTGGCACTGCGGGAGGTACTTATTCAGCTTGAGCCCTCCAAGTGAGGATACAAACACAAAGTTGTCCCTTCTTATCCTCAGGGCAATAATGAGTTTCACTGAAACAGAGTGTTTTACCCTCCACATTCCCAAACTTCAAAAAACTCGACTAAAAAGAGGAACATTTCACCAGAGACAGAAAAATACTTCATCACATCTGAAGAAAAGCTAAAGGCAAACAAAGTAATAGAAGAACATTCAAGCAGTTCTTTAAATTGTTTTTGCGTCTGTGTCCGCCTGCAGCAGCTGAATTACTTCAAAAGTGACTTGAAGTGTTGAAATTCTGTCATTCTGTGAAATCATGTGACAAAAGTAGTAATGTTATGAAAGAACAATGTCATTTGTCTTATTTAATTTAGTATACATTATCAGTTTATAATGTGCAAATAAAATTTTGTATATTGTGATATATAAATGTTAAAACGATAAAAACAAAAGTTTTATATACCTTGAAATCTGTGCATTAATAATGTAGACAGACCTCGATAAAATGCATTTTATGTGATGAAATCCACAGTTTTTTCAATAAATGCCTATGGAGTGCCCACAATATGCCCATCAATTGAATGATTACTGGGAAATAACAATGAAGAAAATTTCCTCTGCTTTTGACTAATTTGGTATTTGAACAGAAAAGGAGGCATACTAAAAACACTAACAAGCCAGCTAATCATAGCCAGAAAAATCATGTTAAAATTATTAACTAGATGACTGTGGCTTAACAATACAGCAGTAGCTCCCCTCCAAGTGGTCACCTGGGTCACCCACCTAGTTGTAGCCACCAGTCTTTTCTAAACCATACAGAACATCTGTGTGACACTTCTCGCACCAGCTGAACTGTGTCCTGAAGCACTGTATTGCCTGCTCAGCTTTCCGAGTGCTGAGGTTACAAGTACCACCATGCAAGCCGGGCATGGTGGTGCACGCCTTTAATCCCAGCACTCAGGAGGCTGAGGTAGGAGGAGCGTTGTGAGTTCCAGGCCGACTTGGGCTACAACGCAAGCACAAGATTGGTCTGAGCTATATAGTGCGACCCTGCCTCAAAAAACTAGGGCCGGGAATTTGTCTCAGTGGCGTAAGCGCTTGTCTGGCAGGCGCAAGGTTGTGAGTTCAATCCCCGGTGCATCAAAAAAAAAAAAAAAAAAGTACCACCATGCCTGGCTGTCTCTATATTTTAAAAGACTCTGAAACTGGAACTAAGATGGTACTGAAGTTTAGCTGCGGTTGCTATAAGAAAGACTGCAAGGAACACCAACCAGGACTTCACACTCAAAGCAAAGACCTACACACTACAACAAAATATCAAGGACCTCATGTTTAAAGTTAAATAAAATGTTTAGGACACCTATGTGGCATTTGGTCTGATTCACCACTTTTCAACAAAGCATCCAATTGCTTGATCTGTGACACAGCAGAGAATACGGCCCTGCTCTGAGAGTCAACTGTGGGTGTAGATGGGGCTGGGGCAGGTGGTTAGGCCACAGTTTTTGCTAGAGCAGAAATTATTTCATAAGGAATTAATCCCACTTCCTTTTTGCCACCAGCACTACTATACTCTGTGGTCTTGCACTAGGAGGTTTACTCAGAATTTCAGTCTGCATGGCAAGACATGAGGGGGGCACTTTCCAAGACCTAGGGGGTGGCTCCTTGCTTTAGACATCAGAATCCAAGGGTTAGGCTGGCCAGCATGTGCTGCGGTTATTCACACAAGACATCTGTCTGGTGTCTCCAGTGGCGTCTAAATTTCTGAGCAAACTTCCAGGTTGAGCACTGCAGGTAGGGGTCTTCAGTGTGCTTCCTTTTCAGCACACAGTGTGGGCCCTGGGTGTGGGGCGAAGACAGTGTAGACAGCTCTGGTGTAGACAGCTCTAAAAAGAAGAGGCAAGAGAAGCTGAGGCCGGAGCCCATTATGGCTTCCCCCACCTGCTTCCTTGGAGGTCAGCCAAGCATCCCATAGGCGGGCGGGCACTGAACCCAATAGCAGCGATGGTATTTAAACAGTTAGCCAGCTGTTTCTTTGCATTTTTCATGTATATTATCATCCTGTCCTTACTTTTGTCTAAATTGCATACTTGTAGATGTGCAAGGACCCAAAGAAATGATCTCACCAAATCGTTTTGTTTTGAGGTTAAGAAGAAGAAATGATTTCCCCAAGGTGGGAGTAAGGTAAGCAGTGCTAGGCCACTGAGGCCAGCCAGGATTTTCCTATATTTACTGGCTGGGGCAGTGGCAGCACCCGTAGCATCAGAAATGAAGACACTCAGACCCCGCCTAGGCCACTGGGTCAGGTACTAGTTTCTCCTCAAAATCAGGGAGATGAATTGCACACACATCTCAGCTAATGCATCCTAAACCAGTATTTTCTAAACTGCTATTTAGTGAAATGACTGGCCATGTTCAAGTTTGTAACTTCTAAAGTCTTTCTTTCAGCTGGGCATACTGGTGCATACCTGCAGTCCCAGCTATTACTTCTGGAGGCTGAGGAAGGAGGATCACTTGAGTTAGAGACCAACCTGGGCAACACAGGAGATTCCTTAGAAAAAGCACCCCCAACAAAACCCCCAAGCTCTTTGGACAAAATGGGTCCAAACAATTATTCCAATCTTTTACCATGTCTGATCATTTCACATGTGATTTTCTTTTCAAATTAGAGGCAGCTAATGAAACCAAATCGGTATTTCTCTCTGAATATATACTGAAGCAGGATGACCATTGCACAAATGCCTTGCAAGAAGTTACCGCATTGATTCCATTTACTGATTGCATCTTCAGGCCTATGAACAGAATACCAGAATAAAAATTCTCTTGGTCAAGGTGGATTCCTGTCAGATAAAACCAGAGTAACACCGGAGGGTAGAGGACATGCCGGGTGCTCTGCAGAATCCTTCAGCCAGAGAAATAATTAGTTTCAACACATTCATTAGGTGGTGTGCTACATACAAACAACACGTCAACATCTTCTCATTGTGCACAACAACCAGAGTTACTGAATAGTCAAACAGAGTCCAAACATTAATTGGCTCATTCCATTGACATGAAATATCAGATGAGGCAAATCCATAGAGACAGAAAGTAGGTTAGTGGTTGCTAAGGGCTGGGGGAGGGGAGAGTGGGGATCTACTGTTAATAGGTCCAGGGTTTCTGTGGGGTGAGGACAATGCTCTCACATCGGATAGTGGTGATGGTTGTGCAACTCTGAATACACTAAAACCCACTGACTTGTGTCCCTAAATGTGTGAATTGTATGTGAATTACATCTAAACAAAGCTGTGAAAGCCAACTGGCTCAACAATTAAAAGAAAATTCATGCACTGAAAGATAGAAAAGTATTCACGATCACTGTTCATTACTTTATTTTCCTACTTAGAGGTTTTTCAAAACATCTAAATATGAGCCCAAAGGGCTTTTATTTCTACAAACCTCATCTATTTTACCAGTGAATTAACTAGTACCAGTTAAAGGAAGTGACTTGTGCAAGAATCAACCCAATGGACCAATGGCCAGAAGTTTCCCAGCATTAAATCATTTCAATTAAAACATTCATGGGGTATGTTCCGTAATTAAATACATCTGGAAAAATAAAACCAGTTCATGGCCCTGTGGTGTATTTACCAAGAATCTAAAGGAAATCAGTATGTTTTCTTTCTGGCATGAAGAGAACTTTCTTTTTAATGTAAAACTAAAAACTAAAAACCAAGGATACTGCCAGAACCAGTGAAATATGCACAAATTAACATAAATTGGCAATTGAAGTGTGGGACCAGTAATTGTCCAAGACACAAAGTACTTCCTTGAGAACAGGCCTCTGGCTTGGGCATCTGCTTCGTGAGAACAGCGTCCACCACACCTATCTCAAAATAAAGCCCACCCCAATTAAGTCTGTGGTACTGGGAAAGCCATTGTGAAGAATGTCCCCAGGTGGTAATTCCATGCTCAGATTTGACACAAAAATCTAAACGCCTGGCACTCAAAAACCAGAAAGAACTTTATTCCACGAAAATGAGTTAATGCTTTCCTCAATGCTGCACTTCTATGTAACGGCAACATCTTTGGTGGCCACTATTGCCACTGCAGGCCGAGGGTGATGCACAGCCGTGGTGTGACTTTTGTGCATGAACCTCATATAAAAGGGGCTTCAGATGGGCATGGTGGTGCACATGCCTATAATCTCAGCACTCTGGGAGGCTGAGGCAGGAGAAGCAAAAGTTCCTGCCCAGCGTGGGCCACTTAGCAATTTATCCAGGCTCTGTCTCAAAGTCAAAATGAAAATACAGAGCATGGAGCTCAGGGCAAAAGCCCTGGGTTCAATTCCTGAGAAACACACACACACACACACACACACAGGATGAGAATTGAGTGAAATCACAAATCATATGCGAACATGAAAAGACAGGCGCCAGAGGCACAGGCCACTCAATTCTGTCCTTTCTAGAAAGATCTCACCCTACCTCTCCCCTAACTTTCTGGAAAGAAAATTTCCTGTTGGATTCAGGGCCTTCCTTTAATATTTCGCTAACACTTTTTTTTAAAATTAAACTATAAAAGTCTTTGAGCTTGTTCTTAAATAACGTGACCTCCTTACTATCCCTCCACAAAAATTTTAACCAGTACGAAATGATCACTTCCTCCCCCTCCCCCACACTTAGCAGCGGAGGAAACATAGGGAAGAGGTAAATGAGGAGGCTAAACCCACTGGCTTCCTTATCAGGAATACTTCCGAGGGGCGAGGGGCTCTTCAGACTCCTGGTGGCGCTTGTGGCTGGCGCTGTCTGTCACTAGGGAAGGATAATGAGAGGGAGGGAGGCAGGGAGAGGGAGAGAGAGGGGGAGTGGGAGACTGGGAGACCGAAAGGGAGAGAGGGAGAGAGAGGGAGGGAGGAGGGGGAGAGGAGAGGGAGAGAGAGAGCGAGAAAGAGAGACGCTTTGCCTAGCACAGCTCTCTAGGAGTGCCGCGGAATTACGGCGCTTTTTACGAGTTTTCTCCCCATAGAGTCCCCCTTTAACTACGTGTTGCTCACGGCAGCATTCCGGAGTGTTGGGAAGTGACAGAAAGGCTCCTCCAGTGGCCTAACGCCCGCGTCAGGCCAGGTGGAAGATTTTCCCTCTCTCTCAACGAGGCGTTCACCGTTGCTGGCCGGTCCCCCAATTATACTGGAACCGGCTTCCCACCTGCGCCCTGGCCGTTAGAACAGGGGACAGGGACAAAGAAGAAAAACTCACCCTGGGTCCCATCTTGCCCCCTCCCATCCCGCCCCGCTTTGCTGATTTCAAGGGTTAAGGTTCTGAGATGAGCTTTCGGACTACCGCCCGCCTAGGTTGGAGATCCAGGTATTTCCTGTAGGTTTAAAGGGAACAGAATGACTGCAGGGCGGGCCCGAATTGGACTCGGAGCTGCAACCTCGAGCGACAGGGAGATGTCCCGAGAACGAGCAAGAAGCTACTCTCTACCAACCACTTGAAATAAGGCAGGAGCCCGCGGCCCGGACGCGCCGTCTGCTTTCTGCACCCCCCACCCTCCGGGACCCAGTTTTTCTGCTCCCACGCATCGCACGCCCAGGGGTGCAGCCCGGCTGCAGCTAGAATGGGGGTGCCCCCAGGATGGGGCGGAGACGCGCACCTGGGCGTTCCGGACACCTGGGCCGGCCGTGCCCTCCCACCTCCAGCCCCACACCCCCACATCCCCACGCCCCTGAATCCACTGCGTGGCGTAGGTGGCAGAGGCAGCGCCACCTAAGCAGGGGTGCTGCGCGCCCCTCCCGGGGCGGGGGCGCGGGGCCGTGGCTGAGGCGGTGGCGCGAGGCCAGCGCACTCGCTTACCCATGGCTGGGGACCGGCGGGGGGGCGCGGGTGCGGGCGCTCGGGCTCCTCGGGGCCGGGCAGGGCCGGTGGCACAAGTTTGCAGGTCGGGCGGGCACGTGCGCGGGCCGGGCTCCGGGCTGGCTGCGCGGGGATGGTGCGCTGGCCGCGGCTCCTGCTCGGCCGGGGTGGGAGCGCGCGCGGCTCCGCCCGCACTGGGGGCCGGCCGCGCAGAGAGGGGCCCTGACGTCAGCGCCGGGGGCTTTGTGCGCCCGCGGCGAGGGCCCGGTGGGGGGCAGCGGGCGGCCTCAGCTGCTCTCACAGCCCAAAGCCGTCCTCAGGACCCCTGAGCGAGGGCGAAAGGCCGGCGGGGGATGGGGACAGAGTGGGCAGAGAGGACAGGACTTCTAGGATGGCAGAGGCCTGATCCGCATCCTAAAGGCAAAAGTGTTAGAGCCAGAGGGAGCTTGGAGGTCTTGGCCACTGCCCATTGTAGAGATCCAGAAACTGAGGCCCAAGACACTGAACAAGGACACCCAGGATTTGGCAGCGCCGCCTCCATCCAGTCCCAGCTCCTTTTGTTGAGACACGCGCTGCGGGTGGTGGCTTGAGTCAGCGGGTCTCGACCCCAGCTGCACAGAATGAGCTGGGTCGCTTTTGAAAACAGTACTTCATCAGGGCCTCTGCAGGTGTAACCCGGGCATTGCGCTGTAAGATTCACCAGGTGAGTGCAGTGCGCACCCTAGCCACAAAGCTCTGGCTGAAGTCACCTGAGGGTGGACAAGTGGCTTAGAAGGACACAGGTGGCACCCTCCACGCAGGGTGGGCCCTGATTCGGTGGTATCCAAAGTCAGCCCACAGGACCCTCGGAAGCCCATCCTGGAAGGTTCTTGGGGACCTCAAACTTGCTCCAGCCAGCGTCTGATCTGGCTCCTCGGACCTCGCCCTTGAGCCTTTAAGTGAATTAATGGCTTAACAGTGGCCAGGGTTTAAATTCCTTCTGTCTCCTTAGAAAAGAATCTTCCTGTCTCTCCCCAGAGGTATTAGAAAAGCCATGAGACCCTTGCAGTTACTGTCGGGCTAATGCTTTCTGTGACATTTCTGAGCCAGATATTTGCCTCTGATATTTTATGTCGTGTCCCTTAATTGTTTCGGAAATACATCGTGATACTTGAACAGAGGGTTACATAAACAGTAACAATAGATAGCACATTTAAGGAACATTTAAACCAGAAGAGAGAGGCTTTGGAACTGAGAAAGGGAGAAGGAAGACAGCATTTCATCTATTGAAATTTATTGGATTAGGAAAGATTTTATCAAGGCAGAACTCTAGAAAGCCTAATAATATTTTACATAAAAGCACGGAGATTTGTGCTAGGCGGATCACGGGCTCATTTTCACAATCCCACGGGAATAATCATTCCTAACCAATCTACATGCAGTAATAAAGTAGCAGGGAGCTCATAGGTTTAACTTTTTGTCCTCCTGTTACAATAAAGTAATCCATTTGAACGAGATTCCTGAATCGACATCTATGTAGGCAACGGATGACTGCAACTGAGGGCGCCCACAAGGGACAGATGATGAAGGTGGACTGAGTAAGGGCAATGAGGAGCTGCTGCTAAGTCTTGGTTTAGGGAAGAGGAGTTTGGTTGGTTCTCAGGTCTTAGGAGGCTCCTAGAGATAGTGAAAACAGCAGTGCAGGATCCGAGCATGACAATCTGACAAAATACGACCTCAATGAGCCACCCTGGGACTAAGAACTGGAAGGTTTTGAATGTTGAGATGAAAGTAAACCTATTGGCCTGCTTTCAGTCATTCCCTAGAAGTCTGGAATTTTTTTTTTAACCAGAGAACAGCTGTCCAAATATTGGAGCTACTCACAATGGGATGCTGTGATAAAAAAAAAAAGCCAAGTTATAACAATTGTGTACAGAATGTCAAAAGAAAGCCACATTTTAATAGAAAATTGTCCTCACTTTGGAAGTGTCATGGATTCATTTCAATAGTGATTGTCCCTAAAACCCTTAAGAAAAACAAAACAGCAGTTGGAAAATGAACAACGGCCACTAGCAGTGTGCAGGGATGGGTTAATGAGCATACTTGATTTCACTATTATTGAAGAGATTGCTATGATAGAGTAATAGCAATAATACCTTTCTCGTATTCAGTGACAAAATCTTTTCAAAGTAAAGCAAGATATGTTGCAGATGGGTGACTAAACTGGTCAAGGCTTTCTGGAAAGCCATTTGGCAGTAAGTATCCAGAGGCTTAATAATATTCATAGCCTCTGACTTGATAATCCTTCTTCTGGGACTCTCTCCCAAATAAATATCAACTGCTAAAGTTGAAATTACTGCAAAAGGCTGTTTATCAGAGGGCAAGATAAAATAGCAAACAAAAGAACAAAACAAAAACAAGAATGCAACAGTTGCTCAAGGAGGGGAAGTAGTTATATAAAATTACACTTAGCAGTATCTGGGACAGTTTGGATACTCCCAACATGGGGAGCGGGGTTTGGTGACCTCTACTAGGAAAAGTCCAAGGTTGCTACTAAACCGCTACAGTGCAGACAGGTGGTGGCACAGGCCTGTGATCTTAGCACTCAGGAGGCTGAGGCAGGAGGACTGTTGTGAGTTGCAGGGCAGGCTTGTGGTGGTGCTTGCCTGTAATCCCAGTACTCTGGGAGGCTGAGGCAGGAGGATTGCAGGTTCAGATCCTACCTGGGCAACTTAGTAAGATCCTGTCCCAAAATTAATATGATAAACAAATAAGAAGATCTGGGATAGAGCTTAGTGTGAAGACCTTGGTCCAATCTCCAGTACAAAAAAAAAAAAAAGTCATACAACCTACTGAATAGCCCACTCCCACTCCCAACAAAGAATGATCTGGCCCCAGACATCAGTAGTGCTGAAGTTGAGAAAGCCTGATTTTGTGGAGAAACAGTCAGAGATTTTGGCTTTTTGACAGCTAAATATGCATTATAACCCTGGTCATATTCATATATACATACATGTATTGAAATGAAAGAAAACACACTGTGGTAGAGATTGTTATTTATTTTTGCTGTACTGGATTGAACTCAAGGCCTCCCATTTGTGAGGCAAGTGCTGGGCTACAACCCTCAGCCCCTGATTATGTTTTTCAGCAACTATTTCTTCTACCTGGCTATATAGTCAGACTCGGTCACCCAGACTCCTTTCCCGTTATGCGGGGCCTGTGACTGAGTTCTATGTAACCAGTGAGATCAGAGGTGCTGTCCACCACTGCAGAATCTGCCTTACAAAGCCTTCAGCAGCCTCCCTTCCCCACAACTGCCCCTTTGCCCCTCGGCGGACTCCTTGATACCTGGGTGCCTGCCAGCCTGGGTCTTTGGATGACTTAGTTCCGTGTACAACCTGCAACTTGTGGCCCAGATATAAATTATGGTTTTGTGGGAGTTATTAAGTGTTTTAGGATTGTGGGGGCGGAGTGCACTGGTGATTTAACACAGGCCTTTCACACTGAGATACATCCTCAGTGCTTTTTTTTTTTTTTAATTTTGAGAGAGTTTCACCAAGCCTCTAACTTCCCCAGGCTGGAGTCCAACTTGTGATTCTCCTACCTCAGCTTCCCAGTGTGCAGGGACTGCAGGAGTGTGCCACCAAGTCCAGTTTGGGATTTACATGTCACAGCAGTGACCCTAGCCTTATTAACATGTAGCAATATATTAACCTATTTCAAGATAGTCACAGGATTTGTTTCTAGGATATGGGATTGTGGAGTTTTTAGTTTTATTTTTGTGTGCTTGTGTTTTCCCAGACTTTGACAATGAGCAAGATTTTTTTTTTTTGCAGTGCTAGGAATTAAAAGAATTATTTTTATGATCAGGAAAAAATACAGAGTTGTACCTTACTCCACATTAGAGATGCTTCCCTCATAATTTAGTGTGTGTGTGTGTCTGTGTGTGCGTGTACGTGCATGTGTATGAGAGAGACACAGAGACACAGACGTAGATACAGACACAGACACAGACGTAGACAGACAGACAGACAGCCAGTTTTGCTATGTTGCCCAGGCTGGTCTGATACACCTGACATCATGATTCTTCCACCTCAGCCTGCTTCATAGCTGGGACTTTTAGGAATGTGCTATCATGCCCAGTTTAATCTTATTTTATTTTTACATTATTATTATCATTATTATTATTACGAGTTTTTTGAGATATGGTCTGATGTGCAGTTCAGGCTGGCTGGTCTTGAACTTCTGGTGATCCTCCTGTCTCAGCCTCCCAAGCGTTGGGATTATAGGTGTATACCACCTGTCCTGGCCCAGTTTAATTTTAAGCTACAAATAAATATCAGTTCCAAGTGATTTTTAATAATATGACTGAGATTTCCCTAAATCTCATCACTGCACCAAAAGTGCCTGCATGAGATGAGCGCTGTGGAGAGGAAATGAGTTTAAAGGGGGAAGGAGAGAAGGAAAAGACTTTCATAGCACTCTCTGGGGCAGGGAAGCAAGCCAGTGCTAGCCCGGGGTAGTGCCTGGGAAGAAGGGCCATCTGGGAGGACCTTGGAGAGGAAGCAACTTGACCTTCTGTATTTTACCACAGTCAACTTGGAGAGGGAAGACAAGAAGATCCCATTTTTGCCTGGGAGATACTTAAGTGTCTAACTGTTGTTGAGTTGGAAAAAACAGACCCTCATGATACTCCTGGGGGCTCTTCAGTCTCCAGCAGGGGACAGATGGAAGTGCACCTGGCTTTCTCCTAAGCACCTCCCTGCACATGGGGGTGAGAACACTAGACTCCCTCTCATACTTTACTGGTGATCTTACTGTATAGACACCTTGCTTGCCTCCTGTCTCCTTGGATAGGAAAGTGGGTCTTGCAGACAATAGTTCGAGTATCCTAGGCCACGCATTGAGAACCCATCATTTTTAGATTTGCCAGGACTGCATTCGGAGGTTCCCTGTCAGAGTCAACGTCCAGCTCAGCTGTGGCTTAGTGGTCGGAAAGGTGGCTACATCCTGCAATGTGTGGTGAAGAATCACAGACCAGAACCACGGAGGATGCAGGCGAAAGAGAAAACGGCAGCATCCCAGGGGGCCTTCGAGTTCAAAGTGGGTGAAGAGCAGATCCAGCCTTTAAAACACAGGTCATTCATTCCATGCTGTCTCCTATGAGTCTGAGTGATTGGCAAGGGATTTTTCTTTGGTTTGTACTGAGCATTTCAATCTAGAGGTCTGGTGATGTCCACCTTTAATGCTTGTGCCTTTCGCCGGACACTGAATGCTTTGGCCTGTGGCTGAGTTACCTGTATATGTGAATTTAGATCAGTGTTCACAGCCGTGTATCAGGAACTCACAAGGAGTGTCCGAGAATCCAACTAATGTGAAAGCATGTCCTTGTTTTGTAGATGGAATTTAAAATTGAAATACACGGTGAGTTCAAAAAGTTTTAACTAGCTTATCATTTGTATTAGCGAACAATGATTTCTCTTACCCCTCCTACATTTCCCAGTTGCCTAGTAACCATGAATTTGATAGCACCTTGGAAAAGAGATTCATGGCTTTGGGCTAGAATTTTGCTATCTCCCCTCCTAAGTGATTCATGAAAAAGGAGAGGAGGGAGAGGGAAAGGAGGGGAGGGGAAGAAGATACAAAAAAAAAAAATTAAAGTGTGCTCTGTATATGTACCAGTTTCCCCACGATGAATGTAATATTTATCTAGTGTGAATATGGACTAATAATAAAAATTTTAAAAAAGATAATGTGTCATAGGATCTCTCTGAGCTAAAGGGAACTTGATAACCTCCAGTCCAATTCTCTACATTCTGAAATCCCTAGTAGACACTCAATAGCTGTTAGCCATTCAGGAATATTTGAATGCTTTTTAGGACAGGGAACTCATTACTATTATTTCTCAATGATTGCAATCCTTAAAAATAAAAATTCCTTCCCAAGCTACTGTGTGTTGCTCAAATTCCACCTCCTACCCCTGAAGGAAGTTTCTTTTATTCCAAGCTAGTATAAGCTCCTCTGATTGTTGTGAAACTTTTTCTATTTATAAACTTTCACAAATGTTTAAAAAGCTCTCTCAGCATCCTGAATAGCCTATGGAGAACACTCTAAATGCCAAACTTCTTCAAGTGAGGGGGCTGTCTACATCTCAAGCTGATTAGATTGGAATTTCCTCTTCCTTTGAGTTGGAAACACTCTGGTAATTTCTTTTTCTTTCTTTCTTTCTTTCTTTCTTTCTTTCTTTCTTTCTTTCTTTCTTTCTTTCTTGCTTGCTTGCTTTCTCTTATTCAAGTGTTTTATTCGCTTGCAACTAAGCTTGTTAACACTGTATAATGAAATGTACAAAGAATAATGTTCCAGTTTTGGGTTAGATTTAAGTCAAAGACTTTCATTAATAAGGAATCTTCAAATGTGGATATGCCATCTGATCAGAACATCAGTCTCTGAATATTGCCTTACTTTGAAAGGTACTGGCAGACATTTGAATTAAACTCAGAGTCTTTTGAAATAAGCTGTAATTAACAAACTACTATATTCATGTTTCCTCTTTTTTCTCCCATTCCCATTCCCTCCTTTCAAACCCCCTTCTTGTTCATAAAGCTCTGTTTTCATTTTATCTTTCTTTTCTGATTTTTCTTTCCCTCCCTTCCTTTCTCTGTCCCTCCTACCTAGTTCCCTTTTCCTTTGAGCAGTTTCTTCCTATTTTACAATATCTATTGTACATTTTTTTCTTATTTGCAATTTCAGCTTCTCACACCAGAGAGATAATGTGATATTTACACATGTGTGTCCGATTTATTTCACTTATGATTATGGTCCCAAGATCCATCAATTTAGCTATAAAATCTCTCAATTTTATCTTTCTTTATGACTAAATAATATTCCATTATTCTTAAAAAAACATTTTTAAAAATCCATTCATCAGTTGATGAGCATTTGGGTGCTTCCAAGATTTAGCTATTACAAACTGTGCCGCTATAAACATGGGTGTGCATATATCTCTGGTACGATGCTTCTCATTCTTCTGGGTAAATACCCAGAAGGGGGATAGCTGTGTCAAATGAGACCTCTAATCCTGCTTTTTGAGTAATCTCCATACTGATTTCCACAGTGGCTGCACCAGCCTACACTCCCACCAGCAGTGGAGAAGGATTCCTTTTTCCCCACAGCCCTGCCAGCATTTGTTATTAGCTGTTCTCTTGATAATAGTCATTTTTTTCTGGAGTATTGTTTTATTTTTTCTTATATTTATTTGTTGTTTGTACTTCTTCTGAGAAATGTGTATTCATCTCAGATTCTTATTTTGGATTGAGTCTTTGAGTTTGGAGGGTTTGATTTTTTTCAGTTCTTTATATCTTCTAGATATTAGCCCTTTGTCTAAATAACAGCTGACAAAAAAAATTTCCCCACTCTGTGGACTGTCTTTTCACTGTGTTGGTGATCGCTTTTGCTGTTCAAAGACTTTTTTTTAATTTTTATTTATTTTTTTTTTGCAGCACTGGGGATCAAACTCACAACCTCACACCTGCCAGACAGGCACTTAAGCCACTGAGCCAAACACCCGGCCCTCATTTTTTGAGGCAGGGTTGTACTATATAGCTCAGGCTGGCCTTGCGCTCGCGTTGTAGCCCAAGCCGGCCTCAAACTCACAATGCTCCTCCTACCTCAGCCTCCCGAGTGCTGGGATTAAAGGCGTGCGCCACCATGCCCGGCTTCAAAAACTTTTTAATAAGATGGAATTCCAGTTGTTGAATCTTTGTGTTATTCACTGTGCGACCATACTTTTGTTCATAAAGTCTTTGCCTACTCCTATCTCTTCCAGAGTCCTATCTACTCTATCTTCCAGTAGATTTAGTGTTTATGTTTTAATATTTAGATCTTTGATCCATTTTGATTTTAGTTTAGTGCACGGTGCTAGGCATGGGTCTAGTTTTAGTCTTTAGCATGTAGAGAGCCAGTTTTTCCAGCACTATTTATTAAAGAGCCTATCCTTTCAATGAACACGTTTTACCCCTTTGTCAAAGATTAGGTGGCTGAGTGCATTTGGAAAAAAAATGTGTTAGTCTGTGTTTGCAGTCTATAACGATTTTATTCATCATGGGTAGTTGGTTCATGTATATAACAAATCTTACTTCTTTTTACTTTTCCTTTTCCTCCCTCCCTCCGCTCTCCTATCTTTTGGTTCCTTTCCCATTTGCAAAAGATCTCTCTTCCTGTTTCCTGTTACCTATGTTTTTATTTTGCCCTTTAATTTATTTATAATTTGGGTTTCTCATATAAGAGAAACCCTGTAGTATTTAAGGCTGTCTGTCTGATTTGCTTCACTTAATATTAAGGTTTTAAGGTACACTCATTTTCCTACAAATGACTCAGATTCATCCTTTGTATAGCAGAGTAATACTTCATTGTATACAAATACATTTTCTTTATCAATTATGGGATTTTTCTTTTTAATTTTATTGAACTAAAATTCACACAACAGAAAATTAGGGAGCTCAAAGTGTAGAATTCAGTAGTGCTTAGTGCGCTTGCACTATGGTAGAAACATCAATAGTGTCTCCTTCCAAGACATTTTTTAAAATCCCAGAAGTATTTGAACCCCACACCCACTAAGCAGTCATACCCCTTCCTGCCCTGACCCAACCCTGTGGTCACAAATATACTTTCTGTCTCTGTGGATTTGTCTCTTCTGGATACTTCAAAGAAATGGAATCACACAACACATGACATTTTGTTTGGCTTCATTTACTTCGCACCATGTAGTAGCAGGTACTAGTACTTTACTCCGTTTTTATGGTTTGATAATAATAGCATAGTCTGAGGGTACTACATTTTGTTTATCTAGTCAACCTTCAGATATTTGGGGTCTCATTTTTTCTGAGTTCTTTATGTATCTAAGTATTATTTCTCTGAGTAATAGCTGGCAAAATTGTTCCCATTCTGTAAATTGTCTTTTCATTCTATTGGTTGTCTCATTTGCTTTGCAGAGGCTTTTTAATGTGGTATGATCCCATTTGTTGATTCTTGGTACTGTTTCCTGTGCAACCAGCATCCTGTTCAGAAAGTCCTTGCCTAAACCTGTTGGGGACCATCAATTATAAATTGAGTCTAGGGGCCATCCAAGCTTGTCCTTGTCCTGCCCTTTGAGCAAGACTGGAACACAGAAACTCCCTACTCTTTTCTGGTCACAGCTGGAAACCCTAAGGCTAATGACCGCTGTGGTGCTCACAGGGCAAGATAAGACCTACTGAAGATGGCAAGGCACCTGGGGAAACAATTTCCTCATTGCCCCCTGTCTCATCCTTGTCCTGGCAGGAACACTTTATTCTTCTTACTAGCCCAGTATAGTAGCCATTACTTTTCCCAGAAACACGCACAACCCTTCACCTATTGCCCTTGACTCAGATACAAAGAATAAATACCAAGGTTCTGGTTGCCTCATGGCCTTTTGTTCCCCAAGAACAACTGGTCATCCCAGAGTCCTGCTGCAACTATTTTGTTTCTAGTTCTCTCTTCCCACCATGTGCTGTAACACTTGGCAGGAGATTGGGGAATTACTGCAGGGGTCCCTGATAACTGGTACCATGGCAAGGGTCTCCAATATACACCTAATGACTTCAATTTTATCTTCCAGCAAGTTAAGTAATTCTGTTTTAGCATTTAGTTACTAGATTAATTTTGATTTTAGGTTAGTAGATGGTGAGATATATGGGTCTAGATTCAATCTTCTGCATGTGGGTAGCCAATTTTCCCAGCACCATTTATTAAAGAGGCTATCTTTCTTCTAGGGTGTTTTTGACCCCTTTGTCAAAGATCAAATAGTTGAATGTGTTTGGAATTGTTTCTGCAACCTGTACTCTGTTTTGTTAACACTCATACCTGTTTTTTTTTTTCTTTTTCTTTTTTCTTTTTGGCAGTTCCATGCTGCTTTTATCGCTGTAGCTTTCTAATATAACTTCAAGTCTGGGATTGTGATGCCTCTTGCTTTGTTCTTTTTACCCAGGATTGCTTTTCATATTCTGAGTCTCTTCTGGTTCCATGTGAATTTTAGATTTGTTTTCTGTGAATAATGCTGTTGGTATTTTTATTTGGATTGTGTTAAATTGGTATTTCAGTTTTGGAAGTACTGTCATTTTGACTGTGTTGGTTCTGCTCTTCCAGTAGCAAGTGACATCTTTCCATTTTCTGGTGTCTTATTCTATTTCCTTTTCCAGAGTACTTTAGTCATCATCTTTCACCTCTTTAGTTAGGTTAATTTCTAAGTATTTAATTTTTCTTGGGGATATTGTAAATGGTATTGTTTTCCTAATTTTTTTTATCAGTTGGCTCATTATTAGTGCATAGGAACACTTGATTTTTGTGTGTCGATTTTGTATGCTGCTACATTACTGAATTTGCTTGTTAATTCTAGGAGTCTTTTGTGGATTTTTTGGTTATTCTGTGTACAGGATCATGTCACCTGCAAATAAGGATGGTTCAACTTCTTCCTTTCCTACACATATCCCTTTTGTTTCTTTTTCTTGCCTAAGCGCTCTTGTGAATGTCTCAAGTACTATGTTGAACTAAAGTGATGATAGGGGGCATCGTTGTTTTGTTCCTGATTTTAAAAGGAAAGCTTTCAGTTTTCCTCATTTAATATGATGTTAACTTTAGGTTTGTCATTTGGCTTCTATCAGACTGAGATAAGGATCTTCTATGTGTATTTTCTTTAGAGTAGGATGTTGGATTTTATCAAAGGTTTTTCCTACATCTATTGAGATAATCATGTGATTTTTGTCCTTATTTCTGTTTATGTGATGCTTTGCATTTATTGATTTGTGTACGTTGAACCATATTTGCATCTCTGGGGTGAAGCCTGCTTGATCATGATGTATGAACTTTTGGTTGCTTTGTTGCATTCTGTTTGCCAGTATCTCATTGAGGATTTTTGCATCTATATTCATCAGGTTTTGTTTTTGTTTTGGTTTTGGTTTTGGTTTTGGTTTTGGTTTTTTTGTTTGGATTCTTGTCTGGTTTTCAAATCAGGATAATAGTAGCTTCCAGGAGTAACTTTGAGAGTACCCTTTCCCTTTAAATTTCACTAAAAAGCTTGAAGAACATTGATGTTAGATCTTCCTTGAAGTTTTTGTAGAGTTCAGCAGTGAATCCATCCAGACCTGGGCTTTTCTTAGTTGGTAGGTTTTATTTTTATCCTACTTCAATTTCACTGCCTGATACTGGATTATTTGGGGTTCTTAAATCTTCATTCAGTTTTGATAATTCATACGTATCTAGGAATCTTCTATTTCTTCTGAATTCTTCAATTTATTTGTGTATAGGTTTGTCTTAATAATCTTTTTTTGGCAACGTCCACTGTGATTTTACCTTTTTCATTTCTAATTGCATTCACTTGGGTCTTTTTTTCTCCTCTTTTTGATTAGGTTGGCAAAGAGTTTGTCTATTTTTTTTATTTGTTTGAAGAACCAAGTCTTCATTTCATTGATTCTTTGTATTTTTAAAAAAATTGGTCTCAATTTCATTGATTTCTGTTTTGATCTTTATAATTTTCTTCCTTGTACTATCTTTGCATTTGGATTGTTCTTGTTTTCTACTATCTTGAGCTGTATCGTTAGCTTATTTATTTGGGCTTGCTCTGTTTTTGTGGAATGGACATTCACAGCTATATAATTTTCTCTTAGAACCACTTTAACTGTGTCTCATAAATTCTGGTATGTTGTACTGGCATTATCATTTAGTTCTATCACCTGTCTTCTTTCTCCCTTGATTTTTCAGTAACCAATTTTTTAAGAGTGTATTGTTTAGCTTCCACACATTTGCATAATTTATGTTTTCTTTTGTTGTTGATTTCTAGTTTCATTGTGCTATGATGTGATAGTATGCATGGTATAATTTCAGTTCTTTTACATTTAATTAGACTTGCTTTATTGGCTAAAATATTGTCTATTTTGGAGAATGTTTCATTTGCTACTGAGAAGAATGTGTATTTTTTTTTAGGTCGGTTGAACACCCCTTAGAAATCTGTTAAGTCCTTCTGTTCAAAGGTTTTGTTCAATTCTGATATATCTGTTTATTTTTTTTTTGTCTAGTTGATCTATTTGTGATAGTGAGTATTGAGCATCCCCACTAAAACTGCGTAGGTTTATCTAATCGTTGATGTCCAACAGTACTTGTTTTATAAATTTGGGTGTGTTGTTGTTTATGAGCATATATGTTGACAATTGTCATGTTTTTCTGTTGGATTTTTCCCTTAACCAATATGTAGTAATTTTTATTACCGCTTTTGATCCGTTTTGGCTTGAAGTCCACTTTGTCTGAATATATTATAGTTACACTTGCTTGAAGGGGGATCCCACTGAGTGGACTATTGTTTTCTATCCTTTGATTTTTAGTCTATGAGTGTCTTTTGGGTTAAATGTATTTCTTGTATAGAGCATACTATTGGATTTTGTTTCTTGATCCATTCTGCTAGTCTGTGTATTTTGATTAGGGAATTGAGACCATTCACTTTAAGAGTTATTACTGATAGGGATTGACTTATTCCTGTCATTGTCTTATTTTCTTGTTGCTGATTCCCTATCATTCCCTTCTACTTAACTCCTCACCCTACCTGCTATGTTCATTAGATCGTTTGTCATTGTTAGCTTCATTGTCTCTTTCTAGGGTATCAATGATAGTTTTTTGAAGTGCTGGTTTGGTGGTTGTAAGTTTCGTTAGGTGCACTTTATCCTGGAAATACTTTATTTCTTCATCAAATTTGAAAGATAGTTTTGCAGGATATATCAGCCTGGGTTGGAAATTGCTTTCTTTTAGGGTTTGAAACACTTCAAGTTCTCTTGGCCTTTAACGTTTGTGTTGAGAAGTCTGCTGTAATTGTAATGGGTTTACCTTTATAAGTTATTAATTTTTTCTCTGCTTTTAAGATTCTAGTCTTGTTTTAGACTTCTGAGATTCTGACTATGATGTGTGGTGGAGAGATTCTTTTCAGATCATGGCTATTTGGATTGCTATATGCCTTACTAATCTGATGTTAAATTATTTTCCCTGATTTGGAATATTTTCTGCTATTATTTCAGTAAATAAGTTTTTTATGCCCTTTGTACTGGCTTCTGATTTTTCACTAATTCCAATTAATCTTAGATTAATCTTCTTTGGTTTATCCATGAGCAGTTTGATCTAGTTTTCATGTTCCCACACTGTTTTTAAGGCAGTTCTCGTTAACTGGTCACCAACAACAGCCCTGTCTTCTAGTCCCAGCATTGTCCTTCCACTGGTCACTTCTACTGGCTATACTTCTGATGAAATTTAATTGCCTGAATTTTCTTGGTAGCTTTTTTATGGCTTCTAATTCTCTTCTATACTGGTCATTCATGTTTTGCATCACTTTGTTTAATTCTACTAGCTTTTTATTAGTACCTCTGTACACTTGCTGACCATTTTGGTTATTTGGCCCAATATCTGTTCACTTATATTATCTGTTAGCTTGCAGAATGTGTTATCGATCTGTGTTGTTATTCCCTCTGATTTCATTCTGAATAATTTGGCTGTGTGGTTTTTGGTCTCCCCACCCTTTGATGCACCATGGATCAGCTTTGGGTGAATTGGGAATTTTGGAACCATTTTGTTTCCTTGGCTTCTCATATTTCTGTGTGTGTGTGTGTGTGTGTATGTGTGTGTGATTTGAGGCTTGTGAGTTGGTTATAGTGGAAAACTTTGTTGTTATTATGGAGAACTCTTTCATTCATGTCTATTTTTTAACAGTGTCCTTTAGGCATGGTTAATTGTTGGCCTTTACCTCTGTCCCAGGATCCAACCATTCTCATTTACTTGGAATGGCAGACTGCAGCATGTTTGGCTCAGTATCCTGTTGTCCAGGAATGGACCACAATATTATTAATTCCAAGACAATCCAGGTATATGCATCCCTAGAAAACCAATTAATAGCAACACAACTATGTCACATTAGTTATAGTAATAAAATCTGCATCAATTATTGCATCAAATCCAAATTGAATATTGAGAAATTCTAAGGACCAATAATATACCACCATTAACTGTAGAAAAGAGGCATACAATTATAGCATGAACAATAAAACAAATCAAATATTGAGCTACTATTGACCTATAGTAAATACCTACTAATTGGAACAACTCTACATCCACTAACAATAGAATAGTATTCTGCAGTAATGTAGAGTTAACTAACAATTTAGAGATTCAAAAAGCTTAGTAGTTATACTAGTAAAGGTAGAAGGGTTGGGAAACCAAAGAATGAAATAAGTAAAATTTGAAAATTTAATCAGTGGGATATGAGGAGGTGGAAAGAAAAGTGAGATATGGGGGTCTTATTGAAAAGCAAAAGGAAATTAATCATGTTAGAAAGCAGTTGCAGGAAAGAATGAGCAAAGAAAGAAGAAGAAAAAAGAAAAACAGAAAAGTAGAGAAAAAAATAAAGATGAGAAGGAAGAGAAAAAATTGAAATGGAAACAGAAAAAAAGGAGAAAAAGAAACTAAAAGAGATAAAATCAAAAAAGGGAGGTAAAACCACAACTCCCTTCCCCAAACCTGATTAAAAAAAAAGAGAAAATAATAAAAAACAGAAAAATAAAAATAAAAAGATTTAGTCAAAGAAAACATTCCTCCGCATTTTCGAATGGTTTCTTTCCAGGATCTGCAGTCTTGGAATCCAGCTAGTCATGCTTTTCTCCACCTAGCTTTAGGGCCTGTCACTTTTTTAGGCAACCTCCCTGAAACCACGCCCCCCATTCACCCTAGGTTATTGTCTGAGCCAACACATGTCCTCGCTCATGTTGGAAGATAAGAAACACGATCAGCCCTCTGGTTTCTGCTCAACGTAGGCTACAGGGTGGGGGTTTAAGTGGACTGTTGAATTTAATGTTGACACTTATGGTATCTGGTTGCTCCTGATGGAAAGCAGGACCTGTGTCCTTCCTAACTTGAG
The DNA here is from genome assembly GCA_004363535.1 of Dasyprocta punctata. Lineage (NCBI taxonomy): Eukaryota > Metazoa > Chordata > Mammalia > Rodentia > Dasyproctidae > Dasyprocta > Dasyprocta punctata. The sequence goes on from RJWM01002731.1 coordinate 86,232, forward strand.
CCTACATTTCTCAGGAATATCTATGTCTGGCCCACACCCTCTCTGTGGTGGTCTCTCACCTAGTCACTTTGGAAAGGTAGCATTGGAGTCCCTGAAGTTGCTGGCCAGGTCCATACTTTTTCCTTGGGTCTACTTGTTTTCCAGCCTTAGCGTCTCTCCCCAGGCATTGTCCTTATCCAGGAACAGGTCAGATGGTTAATCTGTGCCTTTGCTGCCCCATGTCAACAGAAAGCAAAATGTAGAGCCATCTTGGAGTTGGTGGATGGTCATGCCACGTGGCTGGGGCCTGCTTGCTTGCGTCTGGGGCCTCACTTTTTTCTTTATTGTCAGTTTTACTCAGTAGATTGGATATTTCACGTGGGCAGAAACCATCTTTCTTTTGATTGCCACTGTAATTCCTATGCACAGAAGATATCAGGGTTTAAAGTCTTTGTTAAATGAGTGAATAGCTCCTTAATTTGAATTTATATAATTCTGAATACGAAGATCTTTTTTTTTTCCATGCTGGCAATTGAACCCAGGGCTTCATACATGCTAGACAAGTGCTGTACTATTGAGCTGCATCCTCAGACACAACATAACTATCTTTGAAATTCTTGTTCACATAAGAAATATCAGTCAAATGTGATGGTTCACTCCTGTAATCCCAGCACTCTGGAAGGCTGAGGCAGGAGAATCACAAGTTCAAATCCTGGCTGGGCAATTTAGCAAATTAGAGAGACCCTGCACCAAAATGAAAAGAAACTGGGGATGTAGTTCCAGTTAAAAAAAAAAAAAAGAAAATCATGATACCTTATATGCATCATTCTACACAATGATTCTTCTACCTAACATATTAAATATCCATCCTACTTTTGTTGAACACACCTAAAGTTTTCTCTATCCTGCGGATAAAAATATTGATCCTGACAATCTTTCTTCCTTCAGGCTGACCTCAATTCATCGACCAACCTACTTTGAGCACAAGTGTTTTTAGCCACCTAGATAATCCCTGATTGTGCTAACACCCAGCACGCATTTCTCTATGTCGTCCACAAGGAAATAACAACTTCTGTTGTGGAAAAAGGCCACCCTCTGTTTAGCACACATAACATTTGAAGTTGATTCAGCTGTTCAGCTGGGAAAGTCACCTGTTAACAGAGTGGTTTCCAAAATGCAAGGGGGGAAGGCCCACTTAAACAGATGTAACAAGTATGCAACTCCCTTCCCATTTTATTAACCAAAAATGGTCTCACAGAGAAGGAACCAGTTTTTGTACCACATCGCAACCAAGGTCAAGAACACGTGCAGTATACTAGTCTCCTAGGAGAGAGTTTCGGAGCTTTCCTTTCCTGCAAATGACCATTTCTCTGCTTCAACATCTCCTGAAGCCCAGACAGGGTGTTCACACGTCCTTCTTTCCTCTAGAAACTTTATTCAGGAAGCAATGAAGTTGGGGGTGGGGAGCAAAGTACTGAGATTTATTTTTATACTTATTTAAATATTTTAAAACATTTTTTTCAGAACTAAGGATTGAACCCCAAGTCTTTGCACTGAGCTGCATCCCTAGTCCTTCAAAAAAAAATTTAGATAGGGTCTCGCTAAGTCATTAAGTTGCCTAGGCTGGGCTTGAACTTGTGATTCTCCTGCTTCAGCCTTCTAGAAAGCTAGGATTAAAGATAAGTGTGTGCCATCATGCCAGGCTACTGCTGCAATGTAATATATTCTGGTTCCTTAAGATCATCTCTCTTTCTTAAAATGTGCTCAAATTCTAATTGTAAATTGACCTTACATTTTTAGATGCACTCCACAGATCGCCAAATATTTCCCCAGTGGATTCATGAAATAGAGGTGGCAGGAAAGCTTTATCAAAACCTTGCAGATGAGAGTATAAAGATTCAGAGTCCAGTAGTGCCTTACCCGTGGAACTCAGATTCACAGGTGATTGGAACTGGACATTGCTGATAGCAGTCATAAGATTCCTCGACAACTTCCCTTCATAGAAGCATTCAATTAGAAACAAGGGCCTGAAGATGTAGCTCCGTGGCAGACCATTTGCCTGGCATGCCCGAGACCCTGGGTTCCATTCCTAGTATGGTGAAAAAAACTGTACCCCACTGACTAGGCTGCCTGCTGTTTAGTTTGGGGCAAGTCCTTATCCTTGAGAGACCAGGAATTTTACTGTCTCAAGCTTCTTTGTGGAAGTAGATATGTCACCAGACAGGGCCCAAGAAGATTCTAGAAGCTGGCATAAGGAACTTAATCCACCCTCCTGGTAGAATAAGAAAAAGAATTTCCAGGACTAGTCAGTAAGAGGCACAGGAAGGGTTTTATTAGGCAGAAATTCAAAATTACACTCCCCCCAAAAAAAATATAGAGCGCAGGCCATCAAGAGAGAGGGGTGCAAAGTTTCCTGGAATGGGGAACATTATGCTTCTCTTGAGGGAGTGAAAACCCCAGGAAAAAATGGCCTGTCCTCCAGAAGGGTATGGGTCTTTTTTTTAAAGATAAATAATTTAAGAATTCTTTGAATTCTTTCAACCTGTTCCTTTATCTTGGGATCAGTTTCCTGCTCTGTCTCAGTTAAGCCGATTTCTGGCTTTTCAGTGTGCCTGAGGAATTTTGGGTGTGATGGATCTGGAAGGAAAGGAACCTAAATTTAACCAAGGCAAGCTGATATGAGTCACCTTGGATGCCTTTGACGGGGCCCCAGAAATTGTGGTCTTTTTACAAGAACATTTTTTAATGATGATTTCCTTGTCTCTACCTAGCTTTTGTTTCTCCTATCCTACCTTCAGAGGATAGGAGGTTCATAGAGAGTGTTTGAACTCACACGGTTTGAGTAAAGCCCTGCCTCCGGGTTTAGTTTTTTTGTTGTTGTACTCATTTATTGTGGGGAAAATATAACATGCAGGTAAGACAAGGGGGAGTTACTATGAAAACTGTAATATTTATATATATGTGTGTGTGTGTGTATACATATATATATATATATATATATCTTTTTTTTTTTTTTTTTTTTTTTTTTTTTTTTTTTTTTTTTGCAGCACTGGGGATCGAACTCATAGCTTCACGCCTGCCAGACAGGCGCTGATGCCACTGAGCCAAACTCCCGGCCCTAGTTTTTCGAGGCAGGGTTGCACTATGTAGCTCAGGCCAGCCTTGCGCTCGCATTGTAGCCCAAGCGGGCCTCGAACTCACAACGCTCCTCCTACCTCAGCCTCCTGAGTGTTGGTATTAAAGGCATGCACCACCACGCCCAGCTGAAAACTGTAATATTAAGTAACAAAAGGAGAGCAGAATTCCCCATCATTGCAGAACCCTGAGATGATTCTGTTAATATGTTAGCATGTATCTGGTTAGATTTACCATTCATATGTTGGAATTTTTTTTTTTTTTGTTTTACTTTATGTCTGGGATCAAGGTGTACATAGTTTCCTACTCTTTGATATTCACTTACTATGCTGTAAGCACTTTTCATGCCAATAAGTAGACACACAGTGGTGCTTAAATGGTTGGGTAGAATTCCTTGATCTAGCATAATGTGTTCAATAGAATATTATTGTTGGATATTTAGGGTATCTGTGTATTTTTATTAGTGCAATTTAATTACATAGAAAAATAGGTTTCACTGTGATATTTTCATACATGCAGACATCATTCTTTTGCCCTTATTATCATGATGTGCTCAATCAGTGTCTTGCTTTCTGTGCTCAAGATGTAGACTCTTCTTTCAATCCAGTCTCCTGATGTATCTTCTGTTCCCTGTGGCCCAAAGGGTCTGTAATCATGTCTATAGAGTCCTGCAGAATGTAGGGGTGTAACTGGCTGGCTTGGACTCCGAAACTTAAGTGAGAGAAATAAGAGGTTTTCCTAGTTTGTTTGGGCTACTGTAGTAAAATCACATAGATTGGATGGTTTATAAGAAATAGGAATACGTTTCTTCCAGATCTTGGGTCTGGGAAGTCCAAGACCAAGGCGACAGCAGCTATCTGGGGAGGGCTGTTTCCTGGTTCGTGGGAAGTCATCTTCACCCTGTGTTTTCACAGGGCGGGAGCAGCTGGAGGTCTATGGGATCCCCTTTGTAAGAGCACTAATTCCCTCCTAATACCATCACCTTGAGAATGTCAACATGTGAATTCGGGGGGCACAAACATGCAGACTATACATAGCAGAGGTGTTCATTCTTAGCTTGCCTGGAGACGCCTTAAAGATTGGCTGGACCCTTCTCTCTCTTTTCCTCTGTGTCCTCAGTCCCTCATTGAATGTTTGCTGAATGAATGAGTGAAGAGCAGACAAACCTGGGATCAAACCTCCCCTCTGACCCTATTAGCTGAGTTTCAGTTTCTCCACTTGGAAGGCGAGGACAATAGCAGCCTTGCAGGGGTGCTATGAAGATTCAAATAACAGCTACTCCATATTTTTCTCTCCCACATTCAATTTACCTCAGTCTCCCTTTCAGCAGAGTATCCACTTTGCATTTTGTCCTTTCTTTCCATTTTTTGCTTCTTGTCAAAGACAGAGCTGGCCAGGAGGTAGCTAGTTCTGCCTTCCCTGTCATCCGATCCGCCCCAACCCATACTTCTATTCATTCTTTGCCCTCCTTTGTCTAGATATGAGTGTAAAAATATCCTTTGTGTTTTGTGGGTCATAAATTAAAGCATACCACACACAAGGATAAAATATCAGCCCATCAATCAACCTACATAATGTCGTTTTTTTTTAATAAGGCCAAAAAATCATGATTCTAATTCCAAAAACTGTTACATTTCTTTTGACTTCTTAAAATGCAACTGAATTTGAGATAACGAATCAAAATCTTTTATTAGCATTACATTGAAGTAGCTTTCTATCTCCAAACAGGTCACATTTTGGGAGCAATTTCCCAATATGTAAAATGAATAATGATTGCTTTAGAATAATCATTACATCCCCAAAAGGGAATTTTATCACAGTTAATTTCTTTCTTTGTACTGTCAAATGACTGATTCTGAAGCAATTATAAAGCACAGCATTATTTTTCACCGCTGAATAGCACGCCCATTATCCTTCCTGTCTCCTGTGTTTCTCTGCCCCGCATACATTTGAAAACAGTGGTTTTATGATTTAAACTTATCATGCCCAGTGCCATTTAGAAAGCCGATTTACTAGTCGACCTTTGAGTGTGTACATCTCTGTACCACAGTGCAGGGCCTGGAGAAAGTGTGTAGGAGGGCGGCTATTGAAATTTTATCCTCTCTGCTTTTGGCTTCCACTTTGCTATGGAGTTTTGCGTGGGTGGTGAGAGCAGATTGACATCTTAGAAAACCAGCTCTCTCTCCCCTGTGGAAGAGCTGCGCCTTCGCAGCAGCTGAGCACAGAGTTTGTGGGGCTCCCCTGGGGAGGGCTTGGTGTCTTGGGTTGGCCTTCAAGGACAGGTCTTTGGGGGAAGTTTGTCCTGATGCCTGTTGCTTCTTACCTTGCTGCTGGCCCACATGAGCCTGGCTCCCTCCCGGGAGAAGTTAATTATCAGATCCTAGCAAGAAGGGCAAGTGGGGGTGGTTTGTGAACTCTGCAAAATACATGCAACAAGAAGTAGCTTAGTGATTCAGCTGAAGTTAGGCTGACTAGGGTTCAAATCCTGCCCCTGGCTTCACACAAGCCGTGAGACTTTGCAGGACTTGAATCTGTTCACCTTGAACTGTCCTGCATTGTAGAATGGAACAGGAATTGGACCTCTCTTAAAAGGTTTGTTAGGAAGCTGAGTGAGTCAATGCCCTTAAAGGATGTAGCAAGGAGAGCTCACTCTCTGAAAATGTTGGACACATGGTAACTACAGGGCGGGAGCAGCCGGGCTGCAACAGAAGGACAGAGTGTGGGCGAATCTGACATCTTCACTCGCTCCTTACTGTGGCTTCTTCTAGAAGCTTTGCTTGTATGCACGTGCATGTGTGCATGTGCTTGTGTGTCCCCAGAACACCTTCCGACTGGGGAATGACCTCCAAGTGTTTGCTTTGTGTATCTGGGAGGAAATGTGAGTGGCAGTATTCACGTGCATGCACTTGCATGAGCATCGTCATCTCTCCCCTTTTGGTAGTGTCATTCCTGGAATGCAGTTCTAACGCCAGCATATGTGGCTTCTTATTGGAGAGCTTTTTCTCCTGGTGATCTCAGGCCATCTCATAGCTCATTGCTCTCCACTGCAGGTGATGTAGCTCATGTGTGAAAGGGACTCCGATGTGGGGGACAGTGTCATGCCACATCTCACTGGCTTTGGCAGAAGCCCCCAAAGCTCACACCCCATTCTCCCACCTCCGCAGTGTCCTTGGCTCAGACCCACAGCAGTTGTCTCCTTGCTGTTCTCACATCTTACTCATAATCACTGCCTGTTCTCAATCTGTCTTTTTCTGATTTCCTTTTTCTTATTCCTCCACCTCCTCTTTTTTTCTTTTTCTTTTTCTTTTAAGGCTTTCATTTCTTTCTCCAATTCCCATCAGTCCCAGTTTTCCTTTCTTATTCCTTTCTTTGTGTTGACCAGGCTAAGCCAAACGGTGCAGAGATGGCCTAGCATCGCTGGAGGACTGTGTCCTTGTACAAAGCCAGAGGGTGGCACTGCCTGCAGCCACTCTTTCCAGCCTTTTGTGCTTTGCATAGGATGAGTCCAAGTGGCATGGTGCTGTCTGTTGGTCCCAAAGAGCAGCAGTCTGTGTTCTCTGCAAACATCTCCATTGTCTGCACAGTGACCCCACCCCCACCCCCCGTGCTTGACATATCTGATGCTCATTCAGGACAACAGATCCCAAAGCTCAGTAGCGACCCCTTCATGCAATGGATCACAGTAAGGAGACCTCACAGCCTCTTCCTGCCACCAGCCTGCCAGACAGCAAGAAGTTCCCATGCTTGGCGCCACTCAGGCTGTTCGTGTCTCTGGCTGACTGCCAGTTACTCAGTAGAATTATCTGGCGATGCTTGTGACAGGCAGGCACTCGACTTCCTGAATCAAAAGTTTTCTGCAAGGGAACCTGTCTTTTTATTTTTTTTTCAGTTTTAAGACATGCACACACAAGCTAGAGACATATATGTGTTTCTTTTTAACCCACAGGTAGCATATCACGATTCTGCTTTTTAAATTTTTTTTTCATTTTTATTAGTACATGTTTGATTACAGTCATCATGGGGCACTGGCACATGTACCTGTTGTGGTGCTGGGGATCGAACTCATGCATCCCAGGCACTTGCTCTACCACTGACTCACACCTGCAGCCCAGTAGCTCTATAGAACCTGGGTTTTGACAAGTTCTTGGGCCACTCCTACTCTCAGGGTGTGGACTCGAACCAGGCAGCAGCAGCAGCAGCAGCAGCAGCATGTAGGACTTTTTAGCTTCCTCTGGAACCTCAGGGACCTCTGCGTGTGGGTGAGGCTCTGTGGGATCTGTATGCATTGCTAACTTTGCATGGATCTAAGGCAGTGCACTGTAGCAAGCTAGTCCAGCTTACCAGAGTGAAATGACAGGAGTGTATTCTCTTACTATTCTGGCAGTCAGAATTCAGAAATCAGTGTCACTGAGATACAGTTAGAGTGTCAGCGGGACTAGTTTTCCTTACCCTTTGCAGCTCTTCCTGGCTCCATCTTCAAAGTTTATGACTCCAATCTCTCTTGTGCTAGCCACTGTATTCTCTTCTGTCTCTTCTTGCCTTTCACTTCCAGGATGTTTGGGATCACACTGAGCCCACCTGGATAATCATCTTCCCACTTCTAGATCCTTAACTTCACCACATCTGCAAAGAAGCCTCCTCTGCCATATAAAGTAACATATTCACAGGCTCAGGGATGAGCACGAAGACACCTTGGTAGGGGGCATTATTCTGTTCTCCACTGGCAGCATCTGTAAAGGCCCTTGTTATTGTGTTAACTGAAAGCCAATGGACCAGTGATTATCACAGCCTTGTCTGTACTCAACTTATTAACCCTTGCTGTTTCTAAGGTTACAAGAATCCCTGAGGGGCCCTTTGAATGAGTACCTCTGTATTTTAGATAGGCACTTCCCGGTGATTCCTCAGAGTGACCCCTTGAGTAGTAGGGGTTGGTAGATCATTCCTACTATCTATTCAGATAACCAGAGCCCCTGGCACACAAATAATATGTCATGGTCACACAGCTAATAAGCAGTGTGACTCTAAAGCCACATGGGATAGCTTTGCTATGGTCTCTTTATGGATCATTTCCATTCTGGTCAGTGCAGTGCTTCCCAAGCTTTAGTGGGTACTACAGTCACCCAGAAAGTCTGTTAAAACATAGGCTTTTGATTCAGCAGGTATGGATAGGGGCTTACGAATCTGCATTCTCATAAGCTTGGAAGGGTGTGGGGCAAGTTACCAGTCTGATAGTCATGCATCGACTAGCACTATGGGCCTCATGGCCAGGTTAAGGCTGGCCTCTATGCTGAGAATCTCCTCACATCTAGAGGATCAAGGCTCCTCTAGTCTCTGGGTCAAACTTTGGCAAGCATGCAATCACTGAGAGAGCTGCTCCATGCCAGGGCCCCACCTCCAGAGTACTCATTCAGTGGGCCTGAAGTGAGGGCCATGGGTGTGAATTTAATGTCAACTCCCTTGATGCTGGTGTCACTGGTGCCAGAACCATGCTGCTTTGGTGTCAGATGCATGTCCTAGTGTCCTCTAACCCCAGGCAGTGGGGGTCCCAGGCTACTTAACCATCAGGGGCCCAGTCACCCTGCAAGGGCTATCACAGAGGGGGAGAATTCCTCAGTAATTCAGGCCAAATCACTTTCCTTGGTGTCAAGGAAAGACCTCAGACAGAGAGAAGGGGCCATTGGCAGTTAGAGGTGGGCCAGTGTCACTGAGGAGGTGAGATTCTGGTGACATAGGTGAAATGTCAACAGTGAGTCACTACACCTTATGGAGGCTTTCTTTTGTCACTTACAGAATGTGGGGGTGGAGGATACAGCATTGTGCGTAAAATGAGCAAACTCTCTCTCTCTCTCTCTCTCTCTCTCTCTCTCTCTTTCTCTCTCTCTCTCTCTCTCCCTCCCTCCTGGGGATTGAGCCCAAGGAGTGTTGAGCTACACCCCCATCCTTTTTAATTTTTTTTTTAATTTTTATTTTGAGACAGAGTTTTAGTAATTTGCCCAAGTTGGCCTTGAATTTAAGATCCTCCTGCCTCAGCCTCTGAATAGCTGGGAATACAGGTGTCACCATGACACCTCACATAAAATAGGTAGAATTATAAAAGTGACCCCCAATACTCCTAAATCCCAGAATCTGAATCTGTGAGTGTGGTGAGCTATCCCTCCCATGATTGGATTATTGCTACAGCTAAAAGTTTGAGTCAGCATGAGCTCTTAAAACCAAGAGCTGTCTGGCTGGTGGGAGAAGAGGAAGGAGAAAGCAAAGCCAGAGAGATTGGAACCCTGGAGGAGGACTGAGCTCACACTGCGTGGCTTTAAGCTGGCGAGGTTGCTGGCTAACACATGATCCAAGTGTATGGAGCTACAGCCCCAGGAGTTTGTCACAGGAACAGGCACCTAAACCTCCAGGTCTGCTGCATGTGAACCTGCATTTTAACAAGATCCTGCTGGGCATGGTGGTGCATGATTGTAATCCCAGCACTCTGGGATGCCGAGGCAGGAGGATCATAAGCTTGAGCCCAGCCTGGGCACTTTAGCAGCATAGGGTTACCCAGTTTCAAAATAAAAAATAAAAAAGGGCTAGGGATGTAGCAAAGGCCCTGATTTCAGTCCTCAGTACTGGAAAAAAACAAAACAAGATCCTGTGTGATTTGCATTTGTATACTTTAATATATACAAATGTATACAAAGTTTGAGAAGTGTTGTTCTGGACAACAAGAAAATAGGAACTAGCTCACAGCCGTAATTATTTTCTATAAGGGAAAGCACAATTTAATTACTTTAGTGAATTAAAATTGAATTACTTCTTCTAAAAGTAACAAAATCTCATTATAGAAAAATGGGGAAAACAAAAAGAAAAATACCCATCCGCCCAAGACCTGAATGCAACCACTATTTTTATATGTGTATATTTTACATACATACATTGTGCATTCACATCACAATGTACAATTCTTTAAAAGGCTTTATCACTGAACATTGTCTGAAAATCACAGTTTTACTGTGATTATTCCCATAGCCTTTAGATACTGCAATGATTTCCTTCATCATTCCTCAATTTTTAGATAACTTTTCACGAATGTAATAGTGTGAGAAATGTCTCAGTGCATGTAGCTTTTTTCTGAATTTCAGATGATTTCTTTGGAATGGATTTCCAAAAGTGGAATTGCTGTGGTCTGGATAATAAACACTCAACACAGATCATTTTAAGAAATGGTGATATACTGCAAGAGTGTGAGTGTAAATCGTGGACTTGTTATTCTGAGCATAGAAATCTAATCTTTTTCATCTCAATTCCATACCAGAGTATAATGCTTTCTCCCTGCCTCCTAAAAAGCTCAGTCTGCTTTCAGCCTACAAGAATGATGCCTGCCTCAAGAGATGCCTGGTGACATTTCTGGGAGGCATGACCCACTGCCAACCAGAGATTATTGTGTCTTTGGTCATCAGTATTACCCTATGACAAAGTGGGTTATTCAACGTGCCCTGTGGCCATCTATGCCAATAGAATTCCTTAACTGAAATAGATAGGCACTAATTTTAACTATTTTGATGCACTGGATTAGAAAATAGCAGTACATGAGTCATTGTCATTTGATTTCTGACCCTTCATTTTTTATACTAGTGAAAAGTGAGACGAATATTTAAGACTTTTTTTCTGGTGTACCTTTTCTTTAAAAATGTAGCATTTCAGTGGTTTTTCAGTAGCAATCATCACCACAACCAATTTTAAAACATTTTCATCACTTTTTAAGCTGGGTGTGGTGGTGCCAGGTGTCACCCCGGCATTCTGGATGCTGAGGCAGGAGGATTGCCCTGAGTTTGGGGCCAGCCTGGGCTACATAGTGAGTTCAAAGCCAGTCTGTACTACATAGCAAGACCCTGTCTCAAAAACAAAAGCATGTACAAAAACACAAACAAAAAAATAACAAAAACTCCATTTTCATCACTTTCAAAAGGCACTCTATGATTAAAAGTTACTTTCATTTGTCCCCAGCCCCGTTGGCCAGCACTCATATAATTTCTGCTCCTACAGTTTTGTCCATTCTGGACATTTCATATATATAAATTCATGCAAAATGAATTTATGCCTGACTTCTCTCACTTACACTAATATTTTCAAAGTTTATCCATGCTGTAGCATGTATCTGTACTCCATTGTTTTCATGACTGAATAATATTCTATGGTATGGATAGTCCACACTTTGTATATCTATTTACTTGGCTGATGGACATAGGAACTGTTTCCATTGTGGGGTTATTACGGATAATACTGTTATGAACATTTGTGTACAAGTTTTGGTAGCTATATGTCTTCATTTCTCTTGGATACACGTCTAGGAGTAGAACTGCTGGGTGGTATGCTTCCTCAGCATTTGACTTTTTGAGAAACTGACAAAATATTTTTCAAAGCAGTTGCAAAATTTTACATTTCCTCAGCCTTAGCCACTTCCTCATTGATGGATCACGGTAACCAACACCCACAACTTACAGGAGGAGGGGTTTATTTTGGCTCATGGTTTCAGTTCATGATTGGCTAACTCTAAGTCAGAAATAGGATGGCAGAGGGGCCTGGCAGAGTGAAAAGTGTTCAACCCATGGCAGCCAGAAAGCAGAGAGAGAAGGGATGAGCCAGGAACAAGAATACTCCCTTAGGTTACACCCACAGCGACCCACCTCCAGTCAGGCCCTACCTTCTAACAGCACTGTTAGCTACTGAACTCACTAGTGGACAAATCCACCAATGAGTGAGGCATCCCCATGACCCAATCACCTTCCACACACATGAGGATCTGGGGGATTAACAGTGCATGAAGGTTGCATTTTACCCACATCCTCACCAGCACTTGTTATTGCCTATCTATTTTATTACAGCCATCCCAGGGGTAGGGGTATGTGAAGTGGTATTTGAAAATGGTTTTGATTTACATTTCCCTGATAGCTAATACTGTTGAGTCTTTTTTGCTGTTTTGTTTTGCTTTGCTTTGATTTTGGCATTGAACCCAGGCCTTGAGAGTGCTAAGCAAATACTCTGCCACTGAGGTATCTTAGCCTCATCTTTCTTTTTTTTATCAATAATAAACAGTGTATGAAGATAAATATATATATATTTTTTTTCCTTGAAGTAATGTCTATCCAAATCTTTACCCATGATCTTTAGTTCAACCATTTATCTTCTTATGGAGTTGCAAGGGGTCTTCACATATGCTATATCCAACTGTCTTATCAGATAAATGATTTACACAAGTTTTCTCCCATTCCGTGGGTTGTCTTCACCGGCACACCACTTTTACTTTACATATAAATGAAGGTACAGCATTTAGAGATCTGCTTTTCTAAACCATAGTTCTCTCTCTCTCTCTCTCTCTCTCTCTCTCTCTCTCTCTCTCTGTGTGTGTGTGTGTGTGTGTGTGTGTGTGTTAAATCCAGACATGATGCATCTTTTAAAAACAGGCCCCCAGTGCGGAAGCCAGACCATTTGTTTGCCTGTCTGATTTGGAGTGTCTGATCCTTGCAGTGAGTGAAATGGAACCAACCCTACATTCAAAGGTTTATTTTCTCTCTTTTGTGCCCCCTGATCTCCTAACCTAAATGTAGGTCTCCAGAGATGGAAAAATGGAAAAAAGAAGTAATAAATCATTCACATTAGTAGGATCACCTTGTAAATAACAATGTAAAACCCCCCAAAAGAGAATGAGTTCACCAACTGAGCCTGGTGTAATCTACTGCAGAATGACATCTAATGGTGGTGGTGGTGGGGAGATACATAATAAAAAAACAATTTTCAGGAAGCAAGTTCTACATTAATAGGAAATTAAAATGTTCATCATATTGGACAAATGTTCCTTTGGGAAGGAAAATGCTGATTTTTTCCCTACTGACACATATAAGCAGGCTGACTTAAAATGATAGCTGCTCATCTGAAGGAAGGTTGATTCCAAAAGCCTCCGGCACATTTTGGAGCTGTGTCAGGAGAAAGAATGGATGGCTTAGAAGGTTTCCCCCCTTCTCTCCTGCTTGCTCACATCCCTACCACCCAGCCCTCACGTGCCATCAAGTCCTCCCTGAGTTCACACGTGTTCTGTCCCCTTATTCTCTGATCGCCCACAGCATCCAGTCCCTACCATACAACCCAGACTGGAGTTTCTGCTTCCTGAGATTGTTTCTCTGTGAACATCTTGTCTCCCTCTCTGCCTGCAAGTCCCTGAGGCCGGGGGCTATATTTCCCCATGCCTAAGGAAGGGATTCTGTAAATATTTGTTGAAGTGAAATGTAGTATGACCTCTGAGAGTGGGAACTGCTGCCAGGTGGGGTTCCCACTGCCTCATGGGGTTAGGCTGTGCCTTGGTTCCCAGGAGTACTGGCAGAAGAGGGGACAGCAGGTCTGGGGGCCACAGCTTGTGTCACCATGCCATTTGGCTCTTCCTCTTCCTTTCCTGTGTCTCTGCCTTCAATTTCTGTCCTTTTTCCTCTCTTTAAAATCATGTATCCTTTCCACTAAAATAGGAGAAAAAGATGGTAGTCACAGAGTTAAAAGGTTAGCAAAACAAAAAAAGTCTTGAATTATTTGTTCAGTTCTATAATTTTTTTTCTTATTCTTTTCTCGCCTTCTTCTTATTTCTTTCTTTCTTTTCTTCCAGTGCTAGGGATCCAACCAGGGCTTTGTGCATGCTAAGCATGCATCCTACCTCTAAGCTACTTATACTCCCAACTCCTCATTTCTCTCATTTAAAAAAAAATTGATTGAGTGAGCTTTTGCAAATATTTATGTACTTAGAATTGTAACTGGTGAAAGGGTCTTGAAATAGATCCTATAGCCCAACACGTAACTTTACCACAATGAAACAGGAGTTCCAAGTTTAAAGGAGAAAACAGAAAAGGAAGTTCAGGAGAGGGTTGATCCTAAATAGCACAAGTGGTAAGTGGCAAGGTGAAGGGTAGAGTCTGGGTCTCTTGACTCACTATCCAGTGCTCTCGCCTCTGCCTATCATATGCGACTTTTAGACATATAAATGCCTGATTCATAAGGAAGGCATGTTTGATAAATATCATCATTATTATCACAATTGGCAATATCTGCATGCCTGCTTAACGGAGGTTGATTCAATAGTCTATACGTCTAGGAATTAAATTCAGCATCAGACAGAAAGCAAACATTGCATTGCTCTGTCCGACACATTTCTGAAAATTCATCATGGCAGTTTCCTAAAACTCCACAGCTTCTGACCCTGTAAAACTGCTTACTTCTGACAGATGATTAAAACCAAGATCTGGCACTACAATAGGAATCTGAAGCTGTAAAGCTGGTGTAGTATCAAATTCAGAAATGGTGTGGATGGCAGGAAGTCTCAGCTGGTGCTCTGGTGACTTTTCCCAGGCACCCCTCCCTACTCCCCACCCCTACCCCCAGTTTGAGCCAGGCTGCTGAGTATTTAGAACTCTTGTTATCTGTTGGGGGAGGGGTGGCAGGTTCCAGGCTAATTCAAGAAATGGTGCTATGGAAAAAACTGGATGAGATGTATCTATTTCACAGAATTTCATTAAGTGTATCTGCGTCAGAAGCTGGTAATGCTATTGAGGGCAAGAAGGTAAACACCTTGGTCATTAACTTACTTTGAGAACCTTCTAACAGAGTAAGAAACTGGGCTTCCTTTCAGCGGAAGCCTTAGGAGTAGACTCCTCCACTTTTATAGGCAGTAGAAATATCACTGTCTTGTAATCCTTTCTTTTAGCATAAAAATCTTGGTTAGATAATGTAAGAACAAGGAAAGAAATACAGCGACAGGAAAAAAGAATGGAACAAAGACACTGTGATGAAAGACATGGTACAGTTTTGCTATTTGATGTTTTCTGAGAAGTCTCACAGTAGCCCTGGATTTTTACGTTTTTTCATCTTCCTGGTGGTTGAGACTCTGATTGTAGCAATCAAATTCAAGTGGAGTACCAGTTGAATCTACTCCTGGGATAATGCATCTCTCTGGGAGAACTGTTGAGCTCAGAGTTTTAGAAGTAATGGTCATCAGAATCATGCTGAGATACTGGTTGTCAGGGAGATGATAGATGCAGAGATCCTGGGGCAGGACCAAACCAGGTGGCTTTCAATGAACCTGCAGCTCAAGGTCTTCTGTGAGGTCATCAACACACCCCAGGAAAGTACTGTCCCTCCTCAGAGTGATATGGCATTAGAGTGTTGCCTGTGTTACTTTAGGACTGTTTCTTATGATGTAAGGCCAATGGGAAAAAACCTCAGGGCCTGTGAGTCTTGAGAAAAACAATTTCTGATGCTGGGAGTAAGCAAATCATGGTGTGTTTGTGGCTTACTGAAATACTGAGGAGCTGGAAGGCATTTGTTCTATACTGATTGAGCATCTGCTGGGTGATCATTTCTTCGTGAGAGGCAGTGAGGTTCAAAAGACAGAAAAGCAGACCCCTGCCCTCTGGGAGTTTACAGTCCAAGGTTGCTCACAATGAACTCCCTGTAAGCAAGGATAATCTTATGTGAAGAGTACTTTTGTGTCACTGATACTGAGTCACATCTTAGTCTATCCTCCGTCCCACTCCAAGAGTCATGGCTCCTTTGGAGCCTGAGACATAAATAAAAAGACAAGAACTGCCTGGTTCGGGGAATCTTAGCATACTTATTAGCCATATGGCATCTATCACATGGGAGTCAGATGATGTCCCCCAGTTCATGCCTAATTTCAAGAGAGAAACTTAATAAAAGTTTGATAAACCCCAGTACTTTGTGCTTGCTTCTCTGGGCTTGTCTCTTGCCCTTCCATCAATAAGGCCACCCAAATAATACAAATTAAACTAGGAGAAGAGCCCAAAGGCACTGTCTCACCTATTGAGTGATTGATTGTGGTACTGGGACTCAAACCCAGGGGCTCATGCATGCTAAGCAGGCATTCTGTCACTGATCTATATCCCCAGTCTGTCTCATCCTTTTATAGTTCTTGGTTCATACTGTATGGCTATATTTTGGGCTTGGAAGGTACTGGGGTTTTTGGAATTTGAATCATTAGGATCTGCGTTCATATTGAAAAACAGCAGAGTCGTTTCAGAGGAATGTATTGGATAAATAGAAGAAAGCAAGCGAGAGAGGGAGAGTGTGAGTGTGCCAGTGACTTTATGCAGATATCTGGGAAGCCCAGTGGGTTCAGCCTGGAAGTTTAATTAGTTAAATCAGTCATCTCAACCCCAGACACTGGAGAGCAGTGGTTCTCAGTCTTGGATGCACATTACAATCCCCTGGGGAGCTTTTAAAATGTACAGATGCTTGTGTCCTATCCCAGATCAATTTCATCTGAATCTCTGAGGGTGGTTCACAGACATGAGGATTTATTAGCGTTTCCACTGCTATCTAGAATCATCACATGCTTGTGAACCGCTGAATTAGATTCCTGGTAGAAAATTTAGGAGGAATGATTTAAAAATCCTCTTCTTTTGTGAGTATAATTCAATTCTATTTAAATATGAAACCGCAGAATGATTAGTGTTGGGCCTTAGTAACCTCAACTGTTAGGCTTTTCTTCTCTGTAATTTATGTTACCAAGAGAATACATGCTTGTATTAACGTGCTTAAGTATACAGTAATATATCCTTGTAGACAGACTAGGTTTTGATGTTTCTGGAACCAAGATACATAATGGCTTCATTTACATCTGGTGCTCATTTGCTTTTTGTGACCTGAGCCCCAAACAACCCATCCTTTCTTTAATTCAGAGGACATGGACACCAAAGCAGGTATCAGGGAACATGAGCTAGATGGCAAATCCATGCAGCCTAGCCAAGCTTTGGGGAAGAAGAGCACCATAGTAGCAGCCCATGAAACAGTGCGATAATGAGATGTACTGAGTGCTAACAGGTTTGAGGTTGGATGGATGGAGTCAGAGAGAGTGTAAAAGAGCTGACTTTCTTGCTACCTGAGGAATGAGAAGTACCTTGCCTGGGAGCTCAGCGTGGGGATGGAAAAATCAAGATGGGGTAAGGTAGGCTCAAAAACAGGAGAGAAATTCTTCTGTGCATCTCCTCTTGCCCTCATCTGCAACACATCATGGATAAAGAAGACAGAGTAGTAGTGTTTAATCTCACTTTATCTTAATAGGGGGTTTGGGACACTTATGCGGGTGAATGAAATATGATCCTTGCCCTTTGGGAAATTTCTAACTGGGGATTAAGAATTATGACCTGCATTGCCATTATTTCCTGTTTGAATGGATTTCCTCCAAAGCAGGTTGTTGAATCTGCTACAATTAAATACATGATGGACCCTGTGGAGAGGAATTAGAAACCCTCTTTATATGTAAGTATCCATAGCAGTAGGCCTGAGGCTTCAAAAGTCATCCATCACTTTGCCATTTTCTAGTGTATTTGATATTTGTGAAAGCTTTGTGAGGTAGGCAAGACAAGAAGAGCTGTATTTTCCCACTTCACTTCACTCAAGATTATTCTAGAACACACACCTTCCAATTTGTTTCTTCATTCTGTACAATTTTTTCCCCTTTTGGCCAAACACAAAATTGTCACAAATGTTTCCATGTTATACTATTTAAAAAGAAGAGAACTCTAATCCTGGAACAACTTAATTTGAGGAGAATGTGTTAAAATTAATTCCGACTCTCCAGTCGAGTATCTTAGCAACCACATATATTTAGTAAGGACTACTTCTACGCCTATAAAGCAAAGCCAATGTGCATTTGGTTTCATATGTACTCCCAAAGCTGGATCATCATTTAGCTGCAGCTCTAGTCTCAAAACTCTTTCATACTCAGAATCTTATTTTCACCCTCTGCCATGCATATGATGTGTGAAATTCTAGCACTTTCTCATTTGAAAAAGAAATCTTTTTTATAAAGTGGATGATGGTAAAATGAGGGAATTTTTTTGTCTTTAAGGTTGTTTACCACCTTAGTAAATATGGAAATTTATATAGACATGACTTTTTTGGAGAGCAATTTGATAGTGAGTATCTAAAACCTAAAATATGGTCTCTATTTGGCTTGCTAATTCTGCCTCTGAAATCTGTTTTATGGCAGGCAAATCTGAAATGCAGACTAAAATTAGTGCATAAAAATTTTCATTATTTATAAATAATGAAGCATTATTCATAAATATTGAAACATTATTCGTAACAGTAGAAAGAACCCATAAGACTAATGATTTAGTGGACTGGTTGAATTAAATTTTACATAGTGATAAAATGGAATAGTATGCTTCCATTGTAATAAATAATTCTTTTAGTGGGAAAATGCTTATAATAGAAAATTAAGAGATTAAGTGGAATAAAAATTGTGTATTATGAACCTAGCTATGTAAAGCCAAAACCATGAGAGAGAAATACAGCCAAAATGCCAACAGCGGTTGGATCTGGGAGGTGGGCTGTTGGTAAACTGTTTCTCTCATTCATATTTTTCTCGATTTCTCAAGTTATCTACCATGAGTATGCATTATTTTTATAATTAGAAAAATCCCGTCTTAAAGACTGTGTGTTAAATGTAGGTTCTTCGAGTACATTTACTTTGCAAACTCCCTTTCGCCTTTTTCATTTTTCCAAAACATTTTAATCTCAGTAGAGAAATATGCACATTCGTGTATATAGCCTCACATTGTTCTATTTATTAATTTGTATATTTATTGTGCACTTATTAAAATTGGATGTGTAAGGATATATCATAGAGGTCATCTTTGCTATATAAGTTAGTCTGTATTAAATTTGAGCCCTTATTGAATATATTTCAAAAATTGCCCTGATATAAAGACATACTTCGTTTCTGTATCATTTATATTTGTTTGTTTTTGGATAGGTAATATTGCCACATGGTTCAATAGTCCAAAAAATGAAAGTGTGTATATGGTAAGACACTGTATTTGTATCCTTGTCTTCTAGCTATTTAGCTGCCCATCATAGTGATGACTACTGTTAGCAGTTTCTTATATTTTGTTTGTTTGTTTGTTTTTTGGTCCTGGGGATTGAACTCACAACCTCTCACCTGCCAGGCAGGCACTTTGGCCACCGAGTTAAATCCCCAGCCCTGTTTTTTGAGACAGGGTCTCACTATGCAGTTCAGAATGGCCTTAAACTCGCTTTGTAGCCCAGGCTGGTCTCAAACTAATGATGATCCTCCTGCCTCAGCCTCCTGAGTGCTGGGATTAAAGACCTGTGCCACCACGCCTGGCTTTTCTTACGTATTCTTATGTAGATGTTTTATTCATAAAAAAGCAAATTTGTACATTATATTTCCTTCATTTGCCCAAAGGGTAATGTACTATAGACACCACGTTGTACTTTGCATTCATTTTTAGTATATCTAGGAGATCATTTCATATCAGCACATAAAGATTCCCCTTATTCTTCTCATGGTGATATAATATTCTGACATGTGCCCTAGCCAGTCCATATTGATGTATGTCTGGATGTCTGCATTGTTTCCATTCTTTTGCCAACATGTACATGGTTTGTACTAAGTCATTTTGCACATATGTGGGCATTTGTAGAATGCATTGCTAGAGGTAGATCAGTTGTTACTTTGTGCATTTATAGTGTTGCCACAGTAACTTATTTTTGAATAAAAGAATACAGGGTTATGAAGTTGACAATGTCCTATAAATTAACATGACTTCAACATTGTCTTAATCAAATTATCTGTAACATCAACTGTTGGAACTTGAAATAAACTCGTGATGCACCTCCATTCGGCACATTCCAGTGACCTCCATCTTGCTCAGAGAAACAGCTCAGATCTTTACATTTGTCTGCAGGACCCTCCACGATTTATTTCATTCCCTGTTACTTCTCTGTCTTCATCCTCCCACTCTGTGTTTTCTTCACTTGTACCAGCACCCTGGACCGCTGTCTTAGGGTTTTTACACATGCTGGTCTCACAGATCTTTCCTCAGGCATCCTCAGAGCTTAATCCTTTGTCACAACTGCCATGTTTTCATGCCCTGATTCTTTAATTTTGTATCTCTCCTACTTTTACCTTTCTTTCTTATTCTGTCTTTATCCATCCTACTTATAATCCTCTAACATTGTACCTATTTGCATGAATTAATTTGCATCACTCACAACTGGAATGTAGTCATCTTATGAACAGGAATTTCCCCTGTTCTGTCCCCAGGGTTTCAGCCACTGTCTGGTATTTCCTAGGCCCTAAATGAACATTTATGGTTTTAAATAAACCTGTGAGAATGCCTAGAAGAACTCAGAAGGGGGCTTTGCATCTTATATGATGTAGACGCTCTTATAAATCAATAAAAAAAGATAATCCAACAGAGAAATGGGACAAGACATGAATAAATAATTCTCAGAGCATGAAATCTCAGTGGGCAATAAATAGTGACAAAATACTTTCTTTAATTTATAACGTTAAAAATTCAAATAAAAATATCAACAAAACACACTTTTTCCAATATCAGGTTGGCCAAGATCCAACAATTTGTTAATAGCTAATACTGCCAAAGAAGTTACACAGGCACTGTCACCCACCATTGAGGCCAGAGCAATTTTGAGATTTCTCTTTGCAGAGCACTTCGGGAATCTCTGTGAAAATCAAAGTTGCCTATGCTGTTTGATATAGCCATTCCTCTTCTAGGAGTTTGTTCTAAAAAAATAGAGAGAGAGAGAGAGAGAGAAATATTTCACATCCAAGAATGTGCATAATTGCATTGTTTGCCTTAGAAGACAAAAACTTAATTATCTGGCAATAAGAGAATATTAGTTAAATAAACTATTCTGAATCCCCACAATGAAATATTCTATAGTCACTTAATAAGTGAGCTGGAGACTTATATGTAATTATATGGTATAAGATTTAGGATATAGTAAATGCAAACCACACATATAGTATGTTTTCATTTGTGAAATGATAGATATCGATGCATATTATTGCACAGCATATAGGGAAAGACTTTGTGGAAAGATTCAGAATGTTACCTCTGGGCAGTGAGACTTGGGTTCATGATTGGTGAGGAAAAACTTTACCTCTCATTTTATAACCCCGTATTGTTCTTGTTTTTTACAATGCACATGTGCTACATTTACTATAACAATATAAAAACAGGTAAAATTACACTCCAAAATGGTTCAAACTATAGAAGACCAAGGTTCAGTTATGAAAAGTAGTTTATTATCCATTCCTGTTACCTTTGTTAGCAATAATAAAAAGTTTTGCAGAGTCAGGAAGCTAGAATCAAGAGACAATTTGAGAAATAGAGACTTGACAGAAGTTGATGTGCTCAGATGAGATTGCCTTCACCTCCCAAGTAAAGTAACATTTCCACTTTCTAAGCAAAGCACAGAGATGATTAGCCCCAAGGACAATAGCCTGAGACAGTGAGGTTTGTATTATGAATCTACTCCTGACCACACCTAGCTGCAAGAGAGGCAGAAAAATGTAGTCTTTTAGCTGATTACATTGTTACTCTGAATAAATTTAGCCTTCTGATACTCAGGAAGAAAAGGAGAATAGACATTAAATGACCATTTGTAGCCTTTTCCCACTCTAAGTTTCATATGCAAAAGAGAACTAATAACAGGCCATTTAGGTTTTATGGAAGGCTTAAAAGAAATAATGGATATAATACATAGCACATGATAGTTGCTCTGTTAATACTCAGTACTTTCCTGTCTCATTTCCTTATTGGCTTTCACAGGCATTTTTTTATCTAAGTAAGCAAGAAACAATGAAGGCAATATTGGTTATATCATTTTTTCCAACTTAAGTCTTAAGTTTTCACTTAATTTGGCATAATTAATTCCAGTTAGAAACCTTTCTGCAAACTTCTTATTTGAATATTGCTTGAATTTTTTTAAAAATAGGTTTCAATGTTGCTTGCCAAATTCTAAATGTTAAAAAAGCTATGTAGCACAACAATGTTGGGTGGCTAGTGTTGAGTGTGTGAAGATAAGTATACAAAAAGCCAAGAAATGGAAACAACCTAAATGTCCATTAACTGATGAGTAGATAAAGAAAATGTGATACTTGTGCACACTGGAATACTATTCAGCCATAAAATAGAATGAAATTCTGTCATTTGCAACAAGACGGATGAAACTGGAGATTACTATGGTAAGGGAAATGTCAGTCGCAGAAAGACAACTACCACATTATCTCATGCATGTGAATGCCAAAAAAACAATCTCATAGAGATTGAGAATATAATGGTAGTTACTAGAGACTGGGGAGAATAGGAGGAAGAGGTTGGGAGAGGTTGGTCAATGGGTATCGAGTTATATTAGATAGAAGCAAGATGTTCTGGTGTGCTATCACATGGTAGGGTGATTATGAAACGTAATATACTATACACTTCAAAAAAACCTGAAGAAAGAATTTTGAGTGTACTCACCATAAAGAAATGATGAAGTTTTAAGGAGATTGATATGTTTAACCTGGTTTAAACATTACATAATGTATAAAGATGTCACACGGTACTCCATTAATATGCACAATGTTAGGAGCTGAGGATGTAACTCAGTGGTAGAGCACTTGCCTAACATTCATGAGACCCAGGGTTTGATTCCCAACTCTGAAAATAAAACAAAAATATGCACAATTTTTATTTTTATGTATCACTTAAAATTAATTTGAATGTTTTTAAATGAAAGCAAAAAATCAACAAACAAAAAACCAAAACAAAAAACCAACATCAGAGGCTAAGCTGTATGAAAAAAAGGTTAATTGCAAGCAAAAATGGGAGCAAGATTCTGGGTTTTATTTATCTCATTCCATCCCAGCTCAGTGACTAAATTACAAAATAAGGCAAAGAAAAAGGAGTTTTGCAAATATAATTAAAATTCCTAATCAACAGACTTTCACTTGATCAAAAGGGAGATATGGTAGTCCTGGAAGGGCTGGAATCCTGACTCAATCAAGGGAGCCCTTTAAAAGAAGAATTCATATGCTGCTTTAACAAAAGTAAACTGTGTATAAGATCCTGGCTTCAATCACTAGCAAGTCACAAAAAGCAAACAGCAATATCATGGAAAGGGTCATTTGTCAGGGAAAGGTGGCATCTCATGGCTCACAGCAAGAAAACTTGGACTTCAGTACTGCAATTTCAAGACACTAAATTCTGCCTGCAGCCCCTGTGTCTCAAACAGAATGCAAGCCAGCTAGAAGTTTTCTTTCAGCTTTGTGACATCCAGAACAGAAAACCCAGTCACACTGTGCTCAGGCCCCTAATCCATGGAAAGTGTGATATAATAAATTCGTACTTCTTTAAACTGCTATGTTTGTGGCAATTTGTTACACAGCTCTAGAAAACTAATACAGGGAATAATTTAGCTTGGATTCCTCTAGAACAGGGGTCAACACGATAGCCTGGCCAACATGCCAACCCAACCCATCAGGTTATTTTGTAAATCAAGTTATATTGCAACATGGCTCTTTGGCATTTGTCCATACTTTATGACTGCTTTCACACTGCAGTGCCAGAGCTGAGCAGGTGCAATGTCTAAGATATTTGTAACCTGGCTCTTATAGAAAAAGTGTTCTAACTCCTGCTCTAGAAGAAGAATTTGAGATGAGTATTTGAGAGCAAGCAATTGGCTTGGATGGTGAGCTTCCAAAACACTAGGGGTGTATGGACACAAGCCAGGTAAAGGAAGGCAAACAATAAAAGGTGCATTATTCAGCTGGCTGTTACTGTGAGGAGGACTGGGGAATAATCCTGCCAGAAAAGTCTAGGAATCAGCACTGGATATTCACTTAAGAGTCAGCTATGTGTTGGGCAAGGGAGCTGAGTCTTTCTGAACTTGGACTAGTTGTTGATTGTGAGCTGCTGCTCCACAGCTTTGAAGGCAGCCCTTGGGCAAACAGATAGAGAAGTTGGTGATCAGCCTCACCCAGTAAGTTCTCATGGATAGAGGTGCACAGAAATGTCTTCTACAGGAAAGAAGAGGATATATGGTCAAGCCTAGCTTCTCTCCATGTTGTTGAATCTCTAATAACTTCCTCCCAGAGTAAAAGGTGACATTTCTAAAGTCAGGTGTGGTGGAGCATGCCTATAATACAGCACTCTGGGAGATAGAGACAGGACGATTGCAAATTTGAGCCCAGCTCAGCCAACTTAGTGAGATTTTGTCTTAAACTAAAAAGATATATTTTTTTTTAAAAAAGGCTAGAAATAGAGCTCATTGTGAAGGCCCTGAGTTCAATCTCCAGTACCATGAAAAGAAACCAACACTTCCTTTTTTATTTTTTCTGTGGCACCAGAGATCAAACTCACAACCTCACACCTACCAGATAGGTGCTTAAGCCACTGAGCCAAACTCCCGGCCCTAGTTTTTTCAGGCAGGGTTGCACTATGTAGCTCAGGCCGGCCTTGCGCTTGCGTTGTAGCCCAAGCGGGCCTCGAACTCACAATGCTCCTCCTACCTCAGCCTCTCGAGTGCTGGGATTAAAGGCGTGCGCCACCACACCCAGCAAACCCAATGCTTCTAATTGGTGAATTTGGCAGAAGGGGATAAGCATGCTTCGGCCAAGATTTCTTGGCTTATTTCTCTTCCAAATTTGCCTGCCTACTTACACAATCTATTTTGCTTGCTTTACACTGAGAGAAACTTACAGGACGGACACTGCCCCAGAAAATGGTGTGCTCCACAGTTCAGTTCAAGTCAATAGGAATGTATTGGAAGGCCCACTTGGACCTGGATTTAAAGCCACATTCTTTAATTCTTCAATGATCTGATCAGTAATGAAATTGATATTTCTTTTCCAGAGGCTGGATTCCTGAATTTACTGTTCATTAGTCTTGAAGTTGGTTAAAAAAAGAAGGTGAAAACTGGGTATGATAGTGTGTGTGTCTGTAATCCCAGATATTCTGGCGGCTAAAGCAGGAGGACTGCAAGTTTGAGGCTAGCCTGGGCAATTTAGAAAGACCTTGTCTCAAAATAAAAATTTAAAAAAGAGCTGAGGAAGTAGCTCAGATCCTTGGTTTCATTCCCAGTAGCACGTTTAAAAAAGATGGTCATAATTTATTAGGCTCTTAAACTCCACAGATGATTATTTCTATAGGTTTTTTTTTTTTTTTTTTCAGTACCAAGGATTGAACTCACAACCTCACGCCTGTCAGACAGGCGCTTAAGTCAGTGAGCAAATTCCCGGCCCTGGTTTTTTGAGGCAGGGTCGCACTGTGTAGCTCAGGCTGGCCTTGAGCCCGCGTAGTAGCCCAAACCGGTCTTGAACTCACAACGCTCCTCCTACCTCAGCCTCCTGAGTGCTGGGATTAAAGGCATGCGCCACCACGCCCGGCTTTCTGTAGGTTCTTAACACAACCTAACAAGTTACTGTGAAAGACAACTAATGTCCAGTTTGTGAAACGGATATTTTGTGTCTGTATTTACCAAATACATTTTATTTTCTTAAATGAAACAAGACCAAGTCCAGAGTATAGAATATTGCATCAAGACTATTGCTTTTCCACCTAGTACACAGAACTATTTTTTTTTTCCTGGGCAGGTGACAGAAAAGTACTGCATAGTGGAAAATGCTCACAATGGATTAGTACTCTTCTGTCTATAGCTTGGGCAACAATTGCCTTTTGTGAACCTGAGAGACACACTATATTCTAAAACAGAACTAACAGATGTGCATGTCTACCATAAAAAAAGCCTTGCACAGGGAGTGCCAGTTACCACAGGGAAAGTGGAAGGGAGTCATAGATGAGAGAACAGTGATGCCTTTTATGGTTTCTTTTTAGAAACTTGATTCTTTTACCTGTTTGCTTTTTACTTCATGCATAATGAGTTTCATGCATAATGAGATTCCCTGCTACTTGTGTTGCTTCTACTTGGTAACTACTTCTATTTTGACTGTACTTTAGAAAAAAAGCTTGAAATAGCTTATGAAATGGCCCTAGGCAAAAATAGAAGGAAAATTGGCTACTTGTAGGAAAATGGACAAGTCGGGCAGAGCAAGTTACTTAAATGCGATGCAGACAGGCAGAAGTTGTGAGCTGGGAGTCAATGATGGGAGAAATTTGTCATGGTTTCCCTCCATCTTGAAAAGGCCACATCCTGACTGTCCTTACCTGGGGTTTTCTCCACAGTATGGCAGTGGCTGGGTACGTTAGAAATGATTAGGTGCAGTAGTAGGTAACAGACTCCAAATCACAGTAGCTGAAAAACATGAAGTTTATTTCTCTCATGTAACAGACAGGGGAGCCCAGAGCTGGTGTGACTACTGTACTTCATGAAGTCCCTGAGAACTGAGATTTCTCTCATCTCAATGTTCCACTATTCCCAGGGCATGACCTTCCACCTGTTGTTGAAGATGAAGGTCAGGATCCCAGCAGAATTCTAGGAGGAGAAGAAAGCCATGAAGACCAAAACTACTAAATGGGCATGTGCCAGCTCTCTTTTATGGGAGGTGCCTGGCAGCAGCCAGGACACCCTTTTCCTCACATCCCTCATTGGTCAAAATATAGTCACATGACAATGCCTAGCTGCAAGGGGGAGTGGGAAGTGTAGTCCTTCTGTGTACCTCCCCTTAACATAAGTTTCTACTACTATGGAACAAAAAATATTAGATACAGAGGAACAACCACAATGTGCTAGAAATTGCTCTCTTTGCTCTCCATGTGTTGTTTCCAAATGTTGGTTCTTAGGATCTGTGCCAGCCCATAACAAGGTATTCACTGGACTCTGTTGAAATGTAAACACATTTGTACCATGTGCCAATTTTTAAAGTCTTTTTTAGAAATTGTCCTTTATTCTGTCTTTATTTTCCCATTATATGCTTCCCAGTTTTTGTGTTGCAATGTTATTTCTTTTCTGAAATTATGATATAGTGGCTATTGGCTACCCCGTGACCTTATTCCTAATTTAATTGTTTGAGGAATTCTGCTGCACCTACTCCAGGAAACCCCACCCTCAGTCTCTGGTAGGTTACACTTCAAGTGCACCCAGGTTCTCTTCCCTGTGACACTGTCATGGCCTGTCTACCTGTGTAGTGGGTTCAAAGTTTGGTTTTGGAATCTAGATATGCAGAGTCAAACCTGACTTTTTTTTTTGTACTGGGAATTGAACTCAGGACCCTGCGCTTGCCAGGCAGGCACTTGTGCTGCTGAGCTATATCCCTGGCCCCTCAAACCTGATTTTTCCACAACTGATGTTAATGTCTATTTTAATCTTCCATAAAGCAGAGTGGAAAAAACTTAGATTCATTCGAGCCAGGATGCCTCACTCTTCCATAGCATTATGTCTAAGTTTGGAAACTGGGGGGGGGGGGTCTGTTCTTATAGTTTTCCATTCACTTCTTCATCAGCCGGGTGCCCCTCTTACCACTTGGCTCTCATTTGCCCATCACCACAGCTTCTGTTAGGCTTTCCCTCATTCCCACTGTCAAGGTCCTATTGGGCCAGGCTTCCTCTGTCCTCTCCAGGTTCCTGTTGGGGACATGGGAGTGACCTGGTGTGTCCTTACTATGTTGGGCCATGAGAACTCTTTTGTTGCTCCCTAAGGCACTGTTCATTCTTGCCAATTGCAGATACATGGGGACACGAGGAATGCCCTGTTATACCTATGCATGGCTGCCTGAGACCTTGCATCCAGAGACCACCTGGTCATATTTTAGAAAGTTTTTGGCTGCAAGTCTGGATTGAATAATCTACGACAAGAAGGTTGGAAGTAGACAGGCCAGTTCCAGCGCTCAGCTCAGTCAAGACTTCTCAGCCATTTTCTTGATTTTGCTGTCTTTATCACCCAATGCATGCTGCTACGCCATGCACCACATTCTTTCCTGACCATCCAAAGCAGGAAGGTGTAATCCTTCCCTATCCTTTAAGGAGGACAAATTTTTCAGGGCCTATCATAACCAGTCATCAAGAAGACATGAATTGCTGGATGATTGTGGCTGGTTTAGAACAATCAAGAATCATTTCCTGGGGCTCAGTACATTGTCACCCAGCATCCGAATGGTTCAGTGAAGTATGTTACATTCATATCCCTATTTTGCAGATGAGGAAACTGAGTCACAGAAAGGTGCAATTATCTTATTTTCCCAGGGCTACTCTTGAGTAAGAGGCTAAAGTAGGAACAAAGCTCAAATTGTCTGAATCTAAAGCCGTCTACTATATACTATAATTACTGAACCTTAGCAGACTCTCAGGTTTTATGAGAAATTATTATTACTATTATTATTATTATTATTATTATTATTATTATTGCAGTTCTAGGAATTGAGCCCAGGGCCTTGTGCATGGTAGCAAGTGCTCTAACACTGAACCACACTCCTACCTCTATAATGAAATTACTGGTGGTTGTTTTTATGTAGCTAAAGCAATAAAGGATAAAGAACACAAACTTTGAAGTTTAGGTTTATGTAGGAGCTTAGCCTCTAACTCCTCTGAACCTTTCTTTAAAAAAAAGTCTATAAAATGGAGATAACACCACACACCTTTAAGGATTAAACTTGACAAATCTTGTTAAGGTCCTTGCATGATGTTACCTCCAACAGCTATTATTACTGAGTCAACTAACTTTGAATGGCAGTCAACCCCTAAATTTCTCCCGCCGATAAAGGAAACCACAAAATGGAATTATAAGCCAAAGGCAAATACAGTTGAAGCAGGCTTTGATTGAGTTGAGGTCTTCCCAAAGGATCATTCTGCAGTGGAGAATGTCTATGGTAGAGTGGTGTCAATCACCTATTCAACTTCTGAGAAGTCTGCTTGCCAAAATAACAGAGAGAGGAGAGCCAGTTTTAATGTGTAGAAAACTCCAGCTATGTTAAAGCCTAGGAGTTAGAATGAGCTGGAACAGGTGAATTTTCTTTCTCACAATCTTTTCTCAGTAGTTCTGCAGGTGGGAGTGTCTTGCCTCATGGATGTGTCCCTGGCACTTGACACTTAGCAAATGCTCAACTTTGTCACACACCAAAAAATGTAAAGGGTCTCTCTTCAGGCCAGAAAAGGGAGCTGTCAAAGAAGTCAATACATTTGAATGCTAACTTCACAAGTCTAGAGACATGATGTTTGTACTCCCACAAGGGCTCCAATATTCTTGAAAAGGAATAGAACTGTGTTATAGTTTGGGTCTCGAATGTCCCCCAAGAGCCAGAGACCTGAATGCTTGTCCCCAGCTCATGGTAGTCTTGGGAGGTGATGGCACCTTGAAGAGGTGGAGCCTAGTGGGATGAAATTAGGTCACTAGAGGCATGCCCTAGAAGGCCATATCAGAACACAAGCCCCTTTTTGTATCTACTTCCTGGTTGCCATCAGGTAAGTAGTTCTTCTCCACGTGTCTCTCTGCCATGATGCTCTGCCTTACTACAGGCCCAAAGGCAACAGGGCCAAGTGACCATATGGACTGAAACCTCTGAGATTATGACCCCAAATAAATCTTCCCCCTTTAAATTGATTGTCTCAAGTATTTATTACAGTAATGGAAAGCTGACTAACACAAAATGTGCTATTGAATTCTTTGGATTAATACAAATTGCTATACTCTGAGTAGGAGCAAGTTGAGAATTCAAACTTACCCATGAGGAACAGAATTTGTAACACACGGGTTGGGAGGCTACTGACTGTATTTGGGAGAAAATCGGAGAAAGAGTTGGGATGTTTGAAGATTATATGTAGAAATTTAGTGTTAAGTTTCCTTATTAGTATAGATAAGCCCTTCTTTGTATTTCTTAGCATTTTTACTGTCATATAATTCACATGATACAAATTCACTTAGCTAGAATATACTGTTCAGAGTTTTGCAACTGTCACATCTTTTTCTTTTTTATTTTGTTTTGTTTTCTATTTTGTTTTGTTTTGTTTGGTGCTGGGAATGAAACCTAGGGTCTCATACATACCAAATGTATTCTACCATTGAGATACACCATGAACCCTATTATAATTGATTCTAGAAGGTTTTCATCACTCTACAAAGAAATGCCACACTAATTAACATTCGGTTCCTTTTCTTCTTGAAGGCCCTCAGCTCCTGGCAACAACCAGCCTACTTTCTGACTCGGTAGATTTGCCTGATCAGGATATTTCACGTATTAGATAAAATAACACAATAATAAGTTTGCATGCGACTATAATTTTGTCATCTTCATGAGCAGTTTCACTCCAGTTAAACAAAAAAGACAGACCCAGATTTGTCATAAAGGGGGCATGATCACATAACCAGGTCATTATTCTGTCACATATAAACAAACAGATGGGATGTGACCATTAATTCCCTTAGTAAAATTTCTGAGCTATTTGAAAATTAACACTTATGTGGTAAAACTGTAGTTTTGACTTGCAGTGTTATTATTTATGACTCATGGTATTTTCTTTTAAATATTGTTCTTAGTATTTATTTTATTCTTTGGACCTCCTGCTAACTCTTAAATTCAATCCCTGCCATTCTTCTTGGCTCATTACAAAGGGAAGGGTTGAAATGTAAAACATACAGCAATAAAGAAGCTCTTCCTGGCATTTAGATTTTAAATGCTTGTCCTCGGGACAAATCTGTACGGCATTGTCAGGTAGATCTGTTGGTTGGCACTGCTGAGATCCAGTGTTCATTGGCATGGGACTGCATCCACTGGGAGGAAAGGGCACCTTGGTTTTATTTCCACAAACATGCCATAGGAACTAGCAGCAGCCTTGCCCTTAGCTGAAAAGAAAGAGGGCTAAGGCAGTAGATTTAGGGGACTACTTGAGTTTGAGTCAGGCTTTATACACAGATCTCAGAGAAACCCATGGAGTTAGATCATACTCTTTCTCCCTTTACAGACAGTCATTTCCTTCTTGATGCATATAGTAGAAACTGACATTTATTTCCTCCCATGCTGAGTGCAAACCAGGCTGTCCAGTAGAACTTTGTGTGATGATAGATGTGCTGTCTGGGTAGTTCATGAGTACTTGAAATATGGCTAGTGTGATAAAAAATTGCATTTAAAATTTTATTTATAAAAGAAGGCAATATAACTCTTACACATGGCCAGTGGCTACCATATTGGACAACGTGGATGGTAGATATTTCCGTCATTAAAGAACTGTCACTCTGACAGCACTGTTTTTCTGGTAAGCAGCTCTGAGAAAGGACTTGGAGTTTATTTGGAAGGGTCTGGCCTATAGGCAACTAGAGAGGAGTCAGGACAGGGACCTGTGGGAAGCAGCTCAGAGTACACACCTCTGGATCATCTTGCCCAAGAGGTAAGAGGTTGGTGTAGCTCACCATTGATTCCCACCAGTTGCTGATGGTGGGCCACTCCATTGAGGTGTGACTTTTTGGGCACTTCCATCTGCCCAGACCTTGTGCAGAAAAGACACTGCAGCCCCAGAGGACCTAGCACAGAGGGAAAGTGGCGGGGAGGATTGGTGGAGCCTGAGCTCACAAGGCACCCACAGCACCTGCCCCTCCTGCTCCTGACTGCAGGCTGTTCTTCAGACACAACTGTAATGCTTCCTGCACATTCTTGGATGCATTTTTGCATACATAAGTCTATATGGAAATATCCATGTACTTTTTCCATTTAGACAAATAGCTTTACTCCATACATGCTTGTCTGCACTTTGCCTTTTGTACTTAATAGTGTATCCTGAAGTTATTCCGTTAGAGTCATTTCTTTCATTTCCTCTTCTAGGTTGTCTTAATCATAAAGGAGTTCAGGCTGAAAGATAAAAAAGAGCTGCAGTGGCTTGGCTGAAAGAATGCGGAGAACCTCATGTTTACCTTATGGATTTAAAAGGCAAGCTGTTTGTTGAGACTGCAGAGTTTGGTTCAAGGCATTTCAGGATGGCGTGATTTTCCTGTGAAACACAAATGGAAATTTGCTTGGTGATAAACTCAGGCAGTGTGTGGGCTGATTAGACAACAGAGTATGCAATCAATGCATTAACCTCCCAGGATCTCTTCAGCAGTAGAAGGCGGCAGTCCCTGAGGCAGGCATCTCCTGAATAGAGGCCTTGGAAATCCCAGATTTGGGTCCCAACCCTGCCATTGACTTGTGTTGCTTTTGATGCCTCTTGATCTTTCAGGGCCTCTGCTTTCTTATCTATTAGTTGAGGATGGTGATAAGCATTCCACCCTTTCTCTATGAGTTTGATGCACTGATAGGTCAGGCTTGCAAACCAAATACCTTTAGGGTCTCTGCAGGCAAGTGCACGTGAAGCTGTTGTAAATTACAGAAAGTAGCAGGGACCATAGCTAAGAGGAGGATTAACTATACACACCCACTCAGTCTCCTCCCTGTTAGAACATTTCAACAAATGCTATCCTAACCAAACAAAGCATGTTGGTGGGCTACTTGCAGCCCTTTGGCCAGAGCTGGCATTCTACAAATTTGAGTTTTGACCCCATGTAGAAGAGATAGGTCTGCTGTCAAGTCACTATTTACTAAGCTGCACTCCTATTAACTCTTTTTTCCCCCTACCAACTCTTAAAAAACACCTCCTCTCACTTCCATGGTCCCTATTTGTGGCAGTCAGGAGAAGCAAGGTCACACTCTGGAATGACTCTAATTATTGTTTTCTTACACTACGTGACAATTGGTCATGGAGTTGAGGTTGATCTTGATCTGCAAGTTCTCATTCACCAGTCTAATAGAGTGCCTCATCCAGGGGCCCTCACACTGCCCTGACAGGTATTGCTGGGGTCAGTGGAAGGGAAGGAAGTATCATACAGGAAGTGCTTAGACTTCTACCTGCTTCTCATTGACCAAAGCAAGTCATGTGGCTCCTCTCCCCTCTAACGCAGTCCCACCCCACCTATTCAAGGAGGACTATAAGTACCTGCATACGGCACTGAGAAGTCAGGGCTCCCTCAGACATTCCACGGTCTTGTATTTCTGCAGTTCTCTGAACAAAGAGATTCCATTTCATCAGGTGGAGGGTTGTATACTGAAAGAAAGAGCCTCCTGGCTCTTTCTATGACACTTGATGAATAGCTCATTAGAGTGTGGATACAGCAGTAGTCATCATAATGGGATTCTTTCTTTGCCAGCTTCTTTTGGAAATGTGAATTCCCTTAGCCTGGGAATTGGGGTCCATGTGCCTTTATTCTCTGGCAGTTTTAATCACAAACAATTGAAAGAAACATGCAAATCACTTAGGTCAAATAATCCTGCAAAGGCTTAGACACAAAAAAGTATCCCCATGTCCTGTCTTTCTAACCTGACTCTGATCCCTAAGGGCCCCTATTTGCAGGTGGTGATAAGTGCTACAAGGGAAGTAAAAGTAGCAGAGTAGTTAAGTCCTTGCAATTCTTACTGTTAAAGTATAATTTGATACATCATATTTGTACATATTTATGGGAAAGGTGCAGTAGGATAGTTCATACATGTATTTATTAGTCACTTTCCTGTTGCTGGGACAAAATACCTGACATCTGCAACTTAACAAGGAGAGCTTTATTTGGCTCATGGTTTCAGTGGGTTCAATCCATGGTTAACTGACTCCAAGGCAGGGATGTCCTGGTAAAAGGTCTGGTAGAGGATACCTGCTCAACCCATAGCAGCCAGGAAACACACACACAAACACGCACACACACATACACAGAGATAGAGAGAGACAGAAAGACAGAGAGACAGAGACAGAGAGAAGGGAGGAGATAGGGACAAAAATACACACTTCCAGGTCATTCCCCCAGTGACCCACCTCTTTCTGCCAGGTTCCACCTCCTAACAGCACATTCAGCTGTGAAATCATCGATGGACTAATCCACTGATGAGTACAGTGCCCTATCTCTGAACATAAGACTTTTGGAGGATAGTTTAGGTCTGAACCATTAACAATGTACACAATAAAATTATCAAATCAAGGTAATTTGCATTACTAAAGCCTCAAATATTTATCATTATTCTAGGGTTGGAACCTTCAGAATCTAGTTATTTTGAAATATATCATAAATATTTATAGACTATAGTTACCCTATTTTTGGTACCCATTGGTTAGCCTCTCTATGTGACATTTGAATATAGGAGGGAAGAAGCGATTTACATGGCTCCTTACATAGAAGATAATTCATTTCTAGGTAAAGAATTCCAAACCCCTGGGACTGGGAATGTGCCAGGCTGTACTGGAACAGTGTTCCTCACATTGAGGCCACCACCAAAGGTAGTCCCTTGACCTTGTACTGGAATCACGAGCCCAAATAAACCTCTTTTCTTTGTAATTTAGGCAATCCATGGCACTTCTTAGCAACAGAAAATAGTTTAGAAACTGGCCCATTCCCCCATTTCTGTGTCATCAGTCTTCTTCATGAGCTCATTATTCTATCCCAGGGCTTCATGGGCTTCTCCCCATCATGACATAGAGAATATGGGAGATGATAAACTGTGGAATATTTGCAAATCTCAGGGCACAGTCACCCTAATGCCAATATATTTTCTCCTAATCAAACATTTTAATTCACTTTTGCTAAGAAAGCAAGTCATTTGCTAATCTTTCTCTCCTGTTCCTTCCTCATTGTGTCAAATTTATTATATCCACAATGCTCAGTGTTGAGTCTATGTTCCAGTGGTGACAGAACTTTGACACAGGTACAAGTTCATTTGTCTCATCTCAGGCTCATTGGACCAGTCGGACACCATGGCCCGGAAATCTGTGTTTTAGTCAGATTCTCAGGAGATCTCTGTACATGCTGAAGTGCTAGTGATGGCTGCTATCATCGTGCCTCAAACTGAGTCACAGTGCTTCTTGGACTCCAATGAGAACAGCTGATCTGGCCCCTCTGCTACACTAAAATCACTTGAAGATCTTTAAAACAACAATGATGTCTGGGTCTCCACTCCCAGTAATTCTGATTCCATTGGGCTGGGGTGGGACCTGAGTGATTCTTTCTGGGAAGCTCCCAGATGGATCTACATTGTATTTCCCATCCCAAGTGGGATGCCCTGCCTCATGCTGTCCCCTCTTCTGGGAGTGCCTGTGTGCGCCACCTCCATTTTGCCAGCTTTTTCCACTTGAGAGAGCCGAGCCCAAGCATGACTCCTCCGCGAGCTGACTCCTGATCCTCTCCTCCCACAATTCCTGCAACATCTTACTGGTAGAGGTATTTTCTTACCACCTGAACTATTCACTACCTTTATTTATCACAAATAGCTTTTCTTTTACTTCATAATATGTGGTGTACTGATGGAGACCACTGTGAAATGACTCTGAGCAGGATTTAAGATTAGCCAATTGGTTTTCCATGTTTACCTGTGAGTCTGGCCCAGGCTGAAGCCCCTTGTCTGGAGATGGGCAGTGGATTCATAGTAAGTGAGCCTCTATGAATCACTGGTCCTGGCACAGGCTGTAGTGGCCTGTAATGCTGTGATACCTTGAAGGACAAGATAAGGCCACAGCTGAGGATGCCTGGCTCCAACCCCACTTAACTAGAGACTGCAGCTGCAGGCATCTCAGTTCTGCTGTTTCAGTCCTACCATAAATGTCAACCTGGAGATAAGATGGTTCTCCTAAATTAACGTAATTTACTGCTTGGAGAAGTGTTTGAACTGATCCCAAAGTCATGCTCAGTTCCTGTGTGTGTGTGTTCATGTGTGTGTGTGTGTGTGTGTGTGTGTGTTTGTACCGGGGATCGAACTCATGACCTCACACTTGCCAGGTAGGCGTTTGCGCCACTGAGCTAAACCCTTGGCCCAGTTCCCATGTTTTTCCTCAGTATCCTCTCCCACAATTTGAAAGCCAAATAAATATGGGCCACCCAGACAAGTTCTTTGTCTCAGCCCCCAGAACCCTTGAATTCTGCTGGAGGGTTTTGATTCTCCTGGAGCCCTAAAATTATACCACTTATTTCTTTTATTTAAGCCTTCACTGTCCACTCATTTGGGAGGTTATAGGCCTGATCAGTGTGTGATAGTGTACTGTCCATTTCTGATCTGTTTTGTATCTCTCAGTGACCTAGAAAGTGGTAGCTGCTTCACAAATGTTCATTATGAAATCATGCTTCATGTAGATCAGAGAGAAGTCATTTTGTATTGAAGCGCCATGGAGGACTGCTGTGGCACTGTGGCCAAAGAAGACACCTGACCTTGTGCCCCGCTAGCATGAGGCCTCATTCAGTAAGAAAGCATCTCACAAACTATGTCCCATGGAACCGTGTTGTGACTTATACATATTTCTTGGCACAAAACTGGAGAAATCATGCACATCACATGACTTTTGCACATCACTCTTCAGGTTTTTTTCCCATCCCTAGCACAGAGCTTCTAAGTCAATTAAAACAAAAAAAAAACTCTTTTTCCATTACCTTCCCACAGAGCAGAAACCCATGCAACAGTACCCATTTGAAAGTGAGTGATTCAGCGTCTCCTGAATTAAGAGTGCTGTGTATGTCTGCCACCTCTATTTAGTTCCACAACGCTTTCATCACCCCAGAAGGAAACCATGGCCCCGTTAGCAGTCAGTCACCATTTCTACCCAGCCCCCAGTTCCTGGTAACTACTAGTCTGTTTTCTGTCTCTGTGGATTTGCTTACTCTTGGATTTTTCATGTAAATTGAATATGGTCTTTTTTCTTTTTTTTTTTTTTTTGGAGGTGGGTTCTGGCTTCTGTCACTGAGTATAATGCTACAGATATTTTTCTTTCTGCTTGTCTTAGTTACTGTCTCCTTGCTAAAACATGATACCTGGAACCTGTAAACTAAAGGAGAAGAGGTTTATTTTGACTCAGTTTGCAGAGGTTTTAGTGCCTAGTCAGCTGACTCCATGGCAGTAGTGCATGGCAGAGGGGCATGGGAGAGGAGAAGCAATTCGTGGCATGGCAGTGGGGAGCAGAGAAAGAGATCAAGGGAAGAGGAGGGAGTTAAATCCTTCCAGGCCACACCTCCAGTGACCCACCTGCTTGACCAGGCTTCACCTCCCAACATCACATTTAGGTTTAAACTCATCAGTGGAGTGATGATTATCACAGCTCTGTGATCCAATCACCTCCCCAAAATGCCATGTGCAAGTACATGAAGCTTTGGAGGGGGGGCATCTAGATATAAACTATAACACTACTTATCCCTTATCCTTCTGGTAGGTACACAGGTATACATCTTGTAATACCAGATACTCAATGGGTTGAGGCAGGAGGATTGAAAGTTTGAGGTCAGTATGAGAAGCTTAGTGACTCTGTCTCAAATTAAAAATTTTAAAAGAGGTTGTGGATGTAGCGCAGTGGCAGAGTGCTTGCCTAGTGTTCATGAGATCCTGGGTTCAGTCCCTACCACTGCAAATAAATGAGAAACAATACTGGGTTTTCTTCAAGTTTCACCCTTAGTTCTTTTTCCTTTTAGTGTCTGTAGCCTCCCTGTTTACTCCTGTGGAGTCTACCACCCATATAGACCCCTGTTGCTCAGTTTTTGCCTCTGGCTCTCACTTTTTCCCTGGGTCCAGAATTTTGTGTTTATGGGAGGCTAAGGCAGGAGGATCATGGCAAGTTCAAGGCCAGCCTGAGCTACATAGTCAATACAAGGCCAGTTTGAACTACAAAGCCAGCCCCTGACTCAAAAAACCAAAAAAGGAAAAAAAGAACTAACTGTGCATTTAAACATGTGCTCATCCCAGCACTCGGGAGGGTGAGGTAGGCGGAGCGTTGTGAGTTCGAGGCCGGCTTGGGCCACAACGTGAGCGCAAGGCCGGCCTGAGC